>OY829542.1:34722763-34988612 GCA_963691705.1 Viola odorata
GTGATTATTTTATATGTTATTTCTGCTTGGAATCCGTGATTAATTTGCATGAAATATGGAAACAATTCTTTTGCTCCAACTTATGGAAATTTTCTTGGTCTACTTGTTGCAAGGAATTGTATTTCTTTTTATGCCGATTGCTTGGTATTCCAATGTATTTTGTGAATGGGCGTGTGGCTCAATTTTCGTGGCTGGTTGATTACACTACATTTCATCATGTTCTATTGTCCTTTTACTTGTTATTATGGGCAGTAAAACTACTGATTTACCCTTGTATTTCCCATATCTTTGCAGAACTGGTCTGGAGGCAAATTATTGGAGATTCGATTAATGAAGAGCTGGAGCCGATTTCCTGAGTCTTGGCCTGGATCTAGACCTAGACATATTAGCATCTGAAGCAGCGCGCACCAAAATCGTCTTGGCCAAGACTGCGACCAAGACACTTTCGCGATGAAGACAGTTGTGCGGATCGTTTGGACCGCTTCCCACATTGGGCTTTGCAGCTGGCAAGTCGCAGCTGTCCCGCATATCTAGAGGGATCTAAAGCATATCTCTTGAAGAATCCCACATGGGATCTCCCTCTTTTGTATTGCGATTTACTTTCCATTGTTAGAACAATTTATTATAGCTATCTTTTAGAGATTTTCTAGGAATTAGAGTTGGAGTAGGACAGAGGGTTTTTAGGGCTATTTAGCCGAATATTGTTCACCTCTGTCCGGGGATCCCAACACACACTATCATTCGGAACCTTTCTTCTCTTTTCTCCTTCTTTGATATCAATAACAATTTGCTCCGAGATTTATTTCTCGGATTCAGTTTATGCAATATATATTTTTATATTTTTATCTATGAGCATGAGTAACTAAAACATCCATTCTTGGTAAGGGTTGATGAGCTGAAGTTCTTATGCGTTCGTGAGATCATTTCGTACTTAATAATCTCCTCTTGTATTTATTTATTTCTTGAACTTAATCCATCGCTTACTCACTAGAGACAAGGTTTGATCATCCGTGTACTATAGTAGAGAAGAGTTGCAGCTGGTCTAGAAGGAAAGGGAGCACCCGTCGGCTAGACAAAGTAGGTCACTAGTCTCGCGCCAGGCTAGAAGAAATAAGTGATCTAGGTCAAGACCAGATTGAGAACCTAGGGTTTCCACAGGGAAACACCTTGACCTAGGTACTGTCTTCCCTTATACCATTGAGGAAGCGAACAACCATTCAAGACAGCAGTCAAACGGATAAACCCTTTAACCAGCAAGGTGTCCCTTGGCCAGGATTATCAGGAGAGGGAGTACCCGCCAGGTAATTTGAAGAGAAGGGAAGACAGGAGTGAACAGGAGTACCTCCACTCTATAGCAGTACTATGAACTGAAGAGATGAATATCCTTGAGTCTATGATTGAAGCATAAGAACGCAAGCTCTCACATCACCCTTACCTGGAATTCCCTTTTACCAGACTTATTTCAATCTTGACCCCTGTCTTGGCCAAGACTTTGGCCAATACTACTTTGAACTATTTTTACCATTTTCTGTTTTGTCTTTATTTTCAGAAACAACCAAAAGTAAATCCAGTGACGAGGAAGTCAAACCAAGAATTACATTTCCTAGAGGTCTCTGTGGACGATCCTCTTACCATCATCTACAAACTCTTGTAGACAGTGATAAGTTGTATTTCTATTCCCAATTCGATACCTATTTCACTATTATATTTGACGTGTTCGACGCGCGATCAAATTTTGGCGCCGCTGCCGGGGATCTCTAACGGTATTTGTAGTTTTTGTTTTATTTTTATTTTTGATAGTTGATGACCAGGTCCTCTTGTAGAGAAGAAGATTTGCTACCATACAATCTGAATCTCACTAAGGCCGAAGCACAACTCCAGAAGTTAGGTCAGAAAAAGAAAAACCCTGAGGAAAGAGAATCAGAAGCTTCTAGTTCCGAAACAAATCGCAGTCTTGACCACGATCTTGGCCTAGATTCAGACCAAGATGAACTCTTTGGTCCAGACATGGCAGAAAATCTACCAGAACCCACGATGAGGGAACTAAATAGAACAGCAGAGCAGGAAACCTTCTCCTGTATAGCTTTGCCAATGGTGGCAAATGATTGGTCCATCAAGACCAATATGGTGGCCAACCTTCCCAGGTTTTATGGCCATTCGAATGAGAACCCATTCAAACACCTAAGGAACCTACATGTTCAGTGTGATATGATGAAGCCAGTTACTGTGAATATGGAGAGAGCAAAGTTGAAAGCTTTTCCATGCTCTCGTGAGGGGGCTGCCCAAAATTGGTTCTACAGCCTACCTCACAACATGGTCAACACCTGGGCTGAGATGTCCATGTTATTCCTCAACAAATACTGGAATGCAACAAAAGCAAGAGCAGCTAGAAAGAATATGGTTGCCATCTAGCAGAGGAATAATGAAGGTTTAAGCGAATATCACCAACAGTTCAGAGAATTGCAAGAAGTTTGCCCTACTCATGGAGTTGCGGAGCAGACCATGATCCAATATTTTTATGATGGAATGCTCTTACCTAGCAAAGAAAAAGTTGATGCAGCCGCAGGTGGAGCATTACAGGACTTGACAGTCACAAAAGCCAAGCTTCTACTTCAGACCATGGCAGACAATAGCCAAAATAATACCATTTCTGACAGAACTCCTATCCCTTCTAGTCTTTGTTCTATTGATGTTGAGCAAAAATTAGCGAAATTAACTGATATGGTTAAAACCATTTCTGTCAATATTTCAAGTACCATGACCACAGGAAACTCAAATCAGGAGCAAGTAGCATCAATTTGTGGAATCTGCCAGCAACAAGATCATCAGACCAATAACTGTTACATGGTACAACATCCTGAAGATGTAGCACAAGTAAATGCGGACTATGGACAAAACCAAGGGAGTATGCAGAATTTCCCTCAAGGAAGCAATCAGTATTCATGGAGAGGCCATCCGAATTTTAGATGGAGAGACCCAGTCCCTCCAAACCAGAATCCAAATCAGAATATGCCCCAGCAACATCCTGGCCAACCTCCCGTTAACTTTCAACATTTCATACCTCGTCCTTCAAACCTTAATCCTGGCCAACCTCCTGGCCAAGCCTCGGTACCTCAGCTGCCTCCAGCACCTCAACCCTTGCAGATAACCGGTCCCTCTATGGAGGACACACTTAAGAGTTTGGTTCAGATGCAGAAGAACTTGATGCAATCGACGCAGTCTAGCCTAGCGGAGATGCAAAAACAAATCAATCAAATGGCCAATCAAGGGAGATTACCTTCTACAACTGTAGAAAACCCGAAACACAATGTAAGTGCCATGAGTCTTAGGAGTGGAGTTGTACTACCAGAGAGGGAAGGAGCAAAAATAGATGAAGAAATAAGGAAAATCCAGTCACAAGAGATGGATGAGGATGAGGAAGAAGAGGCTGAATCAGGGGTAGTCTTGGCCAAACCTCAGGCCAAGCCTGCAGTTATCGCGGAACCAGAAAAGGCAGAACCTATCTTGGCCAAGACTCAGGCCAAGCCAGATCGTAAGGAAGAAATCATAGAAATCCCTCTACCATTCCCCCCTAGATCATCGAAAGAAAAGAGGCAAGATGAAGCGAGAGATTTCATGGCTATTTTTGGGAAAATAGCCGTTAATATACCTATGTTGGACTTAATTGCAAAAGTTCCCTCTTATGCTAAATTTCTTAAAGAATTGTGTACTAATAAAAAGAAAATTGCAGGCATAGAGAGGGTGAATTTATCTCACAATGTCTTTGCAGTGCAGCAGCTCCCAGAGAAGTGCAAGGACTAAGGGACTTTCACCATTCCGTGTCAAATCGGGAATAAGAAAATTGAGAAGGCCCTTTGCGACTTAGGGGCTGGCATCAATGTGATGTCCCTAAGTGAATTCGAGACCTTGAAGATCGAGACAATGAAAGAGACTGACTTGGTGATCCAGCTGACTGATCGAACAATCATCCGACCTAAGGGTGTGGTGACTGATGTCTTGGTAATGGTAAACGATTTTATTTATCCGGTGGACTTTTATATAGTTGAGATGAATGTTCAACTACCTTCTTGTACCAGTGACATTTTATTAGGAAGACCTTTTCTAAGGACATCCAAGGCAAAGATCGATTGCTTTGAAGGAAGTATAATTCTAGAATTTTGTGGAAGAACAATTAAATTCAACATTATTGAAGCCCAAAAACATCCTAATGATTTTCATTGCGTTAATTTTCTTGATGTTTTAGATCCAATTACTGAGGAAATTGCTGATATTAATATTAACGACCCCCTTGAGTATGTTTTGAGCAGAGGAATATCCACAAGAACTCTAAAAGAATTGGAGGACAGGACTCGAGATCAAAAGGAACTCCAAGAAATTTTAGACAGTTTGGCCGATACGAAAAACACAGACCTGGTCTTGGCATCAAGCTTGGCCAAGACGCAGGCCAAGACTACCAAAATCTGGAAGAAAACTGTGAATTGTCAATTTATGCAGTCTTCGATTCCTAAATTTCTACCTTCTGTTGTGCAGCCACCACAGTTGGAATTAAAATCTCTACCAGATCATCTCAAGTATGCCTATCTAGGCCTAGACGACACCCTACCCGTTATTATTTCAGCAAAACTAACGGAGGATGAAGAGGAAAGATTGGTGGCAGTCTTGAAAATGCACAAAGAAGCGATTGGCTGGACCATGGCGGATATCAAGGGAATATCAGCCAACATCTGTACCCACAATATTTACGTGGAAGAGGATAAGAAACCCATTCGGCAACCCCAGAGGAGATTAAACCCTCTGATGATGGAAGTGGTTAAAAAAGAAATAATCAAATTGTTAGATTCGGGTGTTATTTATCCTATCTCAGATAGTAATTGGGTGTCTCCTGTGCAGGTTGTTCCTAAGAAAACTGGAATCACAATGATCGAAGGAGATGATGGCACCCAAAGAACGACACGAATCCAAGACGGATGTAGGGTATGTATTGACTACCGAAGGCTGAATCAAGTCACTCGGAAGGACCATTTCCCATTGCCATTTATCGACCAAATGGTTGAGAGACTTACTGGAAAGTCTCACTACTGCTTCTTGGATGGCTACTCGAGGCACCCGAAGATCAAGAAAAGACGACGTTCACATGTCCATTTGGAACGTTCGCCTACAAACGCATGCCATTTGGGCTATGCAATGCGCCTGCAACCTTCCAAAGGTGCATGGTAAGTATATTTTCTGAATATGTGGAGAAGAGCATCGAAGTATTCATGGATGACTTTACCGTATATGGTAATGATTTCGAACAATGCTTACATAATTTAGAAAATATTTTAAAGAGATGTGTTGATACAAGTTTAGTCTTAAACTTTGAAAAATGCCATTTTATGGTGGACCAAGGAATTGTCCTTGGCTATGTGATTTCAAAGAAAGACATTGAGGTTGATCAAGCCAAAATTGACACTATCAAGAACTTGCCTTACCCCTCATGCTTGCGTGAGGTTAGGAGCTTTCTTGGACATGCAGGTTTCTATCGTAGGTTCATAAAAGACTTCTCGAAAGTAGCTGAACCAATGTGCAAGCTACTACAAAAGGAGGTAGAGTTCGACTTCAACGAAGCATGTCAGAAATCGTTCGAGGAATTGAAGGAACGATTGACCACAACACCGATCATCCAAGAACCGGACTGGCGCTTGCCATTCGAGCTGATGTGCGACGCAAGTGACGCTGCTGTTGGGGCTGTTCTTGGGCAAAAGAAAGGGAAAGATCCGCACGTGATCTATTATGCATCAAAAATGCTAGATGATGCCCAAAGAAATTACACCACAACCGAAAAAGAACTCTTTGCAATAGTTTTTACCTTGGAAAAATTTAGATCTTATTTATTGGGCATAAAAATTATTGTATTTTCTGATCATGCGGCGTTGAAATATCTCTTGGTCAAGCATGAGGCCAAACCTAGACTAATCTGATGGATTCTTCTTTTGCAGGAGCACAATCTGGAAATTAAGGATAAGAACGGCAAGGAAAATCTTGTTGCAGACCACCTTAGCCGCTGCCTAGCAGAAGGAGACCTGGAACCAGTAAGAGCAAAATTCCCTGACGAAAAACTGTTTTCAATCTCACTGTCTAGCCCGGAGTCTAGGCCTAGACCTCAGGCAAACCCACGACCATGGTATGCTGAAATTGCGAATTACCTTGCAACAGGTAAACACTATGGTGATATGACTACCTACGAAAGAGTAAAAGTCAAACATGACAGTAAGTACTATGTTTGGGATGACCCATATTTATGGAAACTAGGGACTGACCAATTACTTAGGAGGTGTATACCTCAAGATGAAACCTTGTCTATCCTTAAATTTTGTCATTCTCAAGCATGTGGAGGCCATTTTGGAGCAAGAAGGACAACCCTAAAAGTCTTAGAGGCTGGTTTTTATTGGCCTAGTATTTTTCAGGACAGTTTTATATTTTGTAAAACTTGTCCTGCGTGCCAAAAGGTAGGGAATATAAGTTCCCGAAATGAAATGCCTATGAATTTTATTCTTTCATGTGAAATATTTGATATATGGGGCATAGATTTTATGAGACCTTTCCCCACTTCTTTTGGCAACAGATATATTCTTTTAGCTGTGGATTATGTATCAAAATGGATAGAGGCGAAAGCCACTAAGAATGATGATGCTAGAACTGTTATTTCCTTCATTAAATCTAACAACTTGAACAGATTTGGAATTCCTCGAGGGATCATTAGTGATCGAGGAACACACTTCTGCAACAAGATTCTGTCTTCCCTTTTCAAGAAATACGACATCACTCATAGGGTATCCACAGCCTACCACCCTCAATCAAATGGCCAAGCAGAAGTATCGAATAGAGAAGTGAAATCTGTCTTGGCCAAGACAGTAGGCCTAGATAGGCACGATTGGAGCCAGCGGTTAGATGACGCATTGTGGGCCTGCCGAACGACTTACAAAGGACCAATCGGGATGACGCCTTACAAGCTGGTCTATGGGAAGACGTGCCACTTGCCAGTAGGGTTGCAACACAAAGCATACTGGGCTATACGAAAGTGCAACTTGAGCTATGACGAAGCTGGGCAAGAAAGGAAATTACAACTCCAAGAGTTAGAGGAGTTGAGAGATCAAGCTTATGACTACCAGCTGATTATCAAAATCAGAATGAAAGCTTACCACGACAAAAGAATTATTGGAAAACCTCTCCACACAGGGGAGAAGGTTCTCCTTTATAATTCACGTTTTAAATTGTTTCTTGGAAAATTGAAAACTAGATGGGAAGGCCCTTTGTTATTACTAATATTTACCCACATGGTTCAGTAGATATTAGAAATGAGAAAACAGGTGCCGAGCTCAAGGTGAACGGACAGAGATTGAAACCGTTCTTTGAAAATTTCCAGGAAGAGCAAATTTCTGAAAAGGTGGACATGCCACCAGAAAACAAGTAAAGAGAATTCAGAGTCAAGCCTAGGACTTAAAATAAGGGCGCTACAAGGGAGGCAACCCTTGCTTCTTTTATTTTTAGGACGTATTTATTTTTATTTTATTTTTGTCACATTTGATTTCACTGGGTTGTTTTTGATTTTGTGCAGGAAATTAAGTGTGGGGAAATTGAAGCAGGCTGGCCAAGATTTAGGCCAAGCCTTGGGGCTAGACTGTTATACCCAGAGCCATTTTTTTTAGTTAGTGGGACACGTGCTCAGCGCCGTCTTTTAAAGGCCTTTAATTGCTTTTTGAACGGACAAATTCAAAAGCAATTAAAAGGGAATTAATTGAAAGCGTGGGAAAATAAACCACCACCTCTGTGTATTCCTCTTCCCACTCTGACACGATCATCCCACGTAACCAACAAAATTTGCCCTCTCACCTGAGCTAAAAAGCAAACAGTCCCTTCTCCTTCTTCTTCCCCAAATCGCACAAGCTTTCCAGCAAAACCTAAACTCCAAAAACCCACCATTATCCCACTCTCAACCACTCCACACCATGAACCCACCAAATCAGTCTCCCTCCTCCGACATTCCCGAGGCTAGCGACGACCTCCGTGGCGCTCCGCCACCCGACTTTCCGACCGACCACATCTCAGCCGCGAGACGACTGCTGGAAGCAGTCGAGAATACTGATTCAATGTCCTCAGAGGACGATTTTCCTGGAGAATCGGAAGATAGTGTCGAAGGAGTCGATCGTGCAGTGGTCATGAGCGACGAGGACTCCGACGAAGAAGCTCTCATGAAAAAGATGAAGCCGTCTGTCCCTGCGTCTGCAGGAGAGAGAGAGTCGTCGAGAGGGCAGACTGCTGAAGAAGATGGCAGCAGCCGAAGTATCAAAACCTCCTCCTGTCACCGCCGCTGCTACACCCATACCACCACCGCCACCTCCGGCAAAGAAGCCAGCCACCACTGGTGCGCCAAAGAAGACCGGGCGCATCAAGCAAGTGGCCCACAAGAAGACGCCGACTAAGAAACCGGTGAGGATCCCAGATTCATCACCACCACCAAAGCCTAAAAAGAACAAGACCAGTGCTGGTCCTTCCACTGCCAAGAGCAAAGGGAAGAAAAAGGTGATCGAGGAAGACTTTGTTGAGGATGATGAAGACGATTCAGTCTTGGCCAAAACTACGGCCAAGACTGCTAAGGTACCCTCTCTTCCTCCCCTGCACACACTCCGAGGCTGGTTGAAGTTTGACACACCAGACCTCAAAGCTAAACTGCATGATTTTTATTCCTGTGACATTCCTGCATTTGCTAGATTGGACTTTGATTTTCTTGATGCTATGGGATTAGGGAATAAGATTAGGGAGTTTGTGTATGCCATTGGTTGGATCCCTTTTATGTCTGTTGAGTGTGATGCTTACACCGAATTGTGCTTAGAGTTTCACACATCTTTCTGGTTTGATGAGGAAACCTTGTATGTTAGGGGTAGAGACAAACCTGATTTTGCTGCTGATGATGTGATTAATTTTCGGTTGTGTGATAAATACTCTGTTAGGATTTGCATATAGTGATGAGGCCATTTTTTACTATCCCACTGATTGGGATAATAATGTTGCATTTAGGGAGATCACTGGTGATCCGGATGCTAAGTTTGATAGGAATTCAAAGACACATGCTATTCTGAACCCTGCACTTAGAATGCTCCATAGAACCTTGTCTATTAACCTTTCGGGGAAGACAAAGGTTTTTGGAAATTTAGCCAAGTCTGAACTGTTTTTGCTTTGGTGTATTTTGCACCAGAAAAAGGTCAACTTAGGTTTATATTTGGTTCAGCTTATGTATGCTCGTGAGTCTGCCACCAAACTGATTTTTGGGTCCTTGATTACTTAGCTTGCTATTAAAACTGCTGGTCTTGATCCTGTTGCTGCTGATTTGCATAAGTGTTGTTCCCCCAAAATTCTAGATTCGAGAGCCTTCGACCAAATGGGATACTTCCATTTGGACGGAGAGTTTGTTGCTTGTAATACAGGTTTTACACCAGGTGGGGAGCACATTTTCTCAAAGAAAAATGAAGGGAAGTACAAGCTGCGTCTAGTACAAATCCCTGGAGAAGCAGCAGAGGACCATATTGCCCCGGGTCTAGGCCAAGATGCAGGCCAAGACACTCCCATTCCTGATGTTGCAGCTGATCTAGGCCAAGACGCAGGCCAAGATCCCCCTGCCAGTAGCATCAATGAACCTCCAGAGTGGGCCAGGGAATTTCAAGCTCGCCAGCTGCTCATCCTTGAGCAGCAGAAGATCATTTTGGACCGTCTAGGCCAAGACAAGCCCCAAGACACATCACAAGACCCTTCATCCGCATCCACCAGTGTAGAGGTGCCTCGTTGGGCTAAAGCACTTAATGACCGACAAGATGTCCTCCTTGAGCAAATGAAGCTCACCAGGACCAACGTCCTCCATGTGTACCAACATCTTCAAGCCCACCTCAAGTACCTCAGAGCCCTGTACGACAATTTGAGCTCCAACAGTGAGTCCTCTGATGAGGAGGATGATCCCGAGCCATCAGTGCTGCCAGCTAAGACACCTCATCCGTCTATGCCTCCTCCTGCTCCACGCAATCCAAAGCCGAAAGATCCTCCAGCCCCTGATCTAGGCCAAGCTTCAGGCCAAGATCACCAGACTCTAGAAGCATGATCTGTTGTTTGCCCCCAGGTCGTTTCTTTCTTTTCTTTTATTTTTCTATCTTTTGTCTGTCTCTCCACACAATGAGGACATTGTATCTTTTAAGTGTGGGGAGGATTTGTACATTGGTTTGTGATTTATTTGTTTTATAATTTTTGTTGTGTTTTTGATAATTGTGAGTCAGTTTTTGCATGATTTAAATTCTCTTTTTGCATGCGTCGGTCCAGTGTAGAGTCTATCATTTGCATGGTTTTTATTTTTTATTTTTCTGCATGTTTTGAGTCTATTTTGTGAGTGCATCCGAACCCCTATTTTCTTGTTTGAGCTGTTTAGTCTTTCTGTGGACTGCATTTAGACACTTTCTTAGGAGACATAATGCTTTAGTGACAGGGAAGTGAATGAGCGTAAATGATCAATGCCTAAGGGGCATATACTCTAATGATTCCCAAACATTAACTATCCACATGGTCGTAAGGATACTTAGCTAGAACCTTAAACTTTTTCTAGGGTGATAGGGTTTGCTGCTATGATTTGGGTGTGTTGTTCTATCTGCCTAAGAGTGTGAGACAGTGAAAGGTGTTGGAGCGTCATAGGACAGACATAACAAAGGTGGAAGTCCCCGCAGAAAAGGACAAGCTCTGTCTATGTGCCGTGTCTGTAAAAATACAAAGGACACTTGATATGTCTAAAAAAATTGCTAAGACATAAAAAGAAAATAAAAGAAGAAAAAATCTGTCAAAGTGATTTAAATGGCACCAGTCTTTAGGCACTTTTGGATAGACAACACAGCGGTGGGACTCAAATCCGTGGTGAACTCTTTGCCCTATACCTTATCAATCTTTCTAGTGAGGTGTCTTGATACTATGTGGAAGGGGTATGTTTAGGGTATTGATTATTTCTTGTTAGTCTAGCATTGGATATCCTAGTAAAGTGTCTTGGCAGATTCAGTGAAGGGGTAAACAACCTGAAATTGAGGAAGTCCAGGGGGTTTATGATGTCTGTTCTGTTTTTGTTGTGTTTTTATTTTTATTTCTTTCTTTTGTGAGTTTTTGAGTCTGTATGCTTGGGGGCAAGCATAGTTTAAGTGTGGGGAATTTGATTACACTGCATTTCATCATGTTCTATTGTCCTTTTACTTGTTATTATGGGCAGTAAAACTACTGATTTACCCTTGTATTTCCCATATCTTTGCAGAACTGGTCTGGAGGCAAATTATTGGAAATTCGATTAATGAAGAGCTGGAGCTGATTTCCTGAGTCTTGGCCTGGATCTAGGCCTAGACATATTAGCATCTGAAGCAACGTGCACCAAAATCGTCTTGGACAAGACTGCGGCCAAGACACTTTCGCGATGAAGACAGTTGTGCGGATCGTTTGGACCGCTTCCCACATTGGGCTTTGCAGCTGGCAAGTCGCAGCTGTCCCGCATATCTAGAGGGATCTAAAGCATATCTCTTGAAGAATCCCGCATGGGATCTCCCTCTTTTGTATTGCGATTTACTTTCCATTGTTAGAACAATTTATTATAGCTATCTTTTAGAGATTTTCTAGGAATTAGAGTTGGAGTAGAACAGAGGGTTTTTAGGGCTATTTAGACAAATATTGTTCACCTCTGTCTGGGGATCCCAACACACACTATCGTTCGGAACCTTTCTTCTCTTTTCTCCTTCTTTGATATCAATAACAATTTGCTCCGAGATTTATTTCTCGGATTCAGTTTATGCAATATATATTTTTATATTTTTATCTATGAGTATGAGTAACTAAAACATCCATTCTTGGTAAGAGTTGATGAGCTGAAGTTCTTATGCGTTCGTGAGATCATTTCGTACTTAATAATCTCTTCTCTTGTATTTATTTATTTCTTGAACTTAATCCATCGCTTACTCACTAGAGACAAGGTTTGATCATCCTTGTACTCTAGTAGAGAAGAGTTGCAGCCGGTCTAGAAGGAAAGGGAGCACCTGTCGGCTAGACAAAGTAGGTGACTAGTCTCGCGCCAGACTAGAAGAAATAAGTGATCTAGGTCAAGACCAGATTGACAACCTAGGGTTTCCACAGGGAAATACCTTGACCTAGGTACTGTCTTCCCCTATACCATTGAGGAAGCGAACAGCCATTCAAGACAGCAGTCAAATGGATAAACCCTTTAACCAGCAAGGTGTCCCTTGGCCAGGATTATCAGGAGAGGGAGTACCCGCCAGGTAATTTGAAGAGGAGGGAAGGCAGGAGTGAACATGAGTACCTCCACTCTATAGCAGTACTATTAACTGAAGAGATGAATATCCTTGAGTCTATGATCGAAGCATAAGAACGTTAGCTCTCACATCACCCTTACCTGGAATTCCCTTTTACCAGACTTATTTCAATCTTGACCCCTGTCTTCGCAAAGACTTTGGCCAATACTACTTTGAACTATTTTTACCGTTTTCTGTTTTGTCTTTATTTTCAGAAACAACCAAAAGCAAATCCAGTGATGAGGAAGTCAAACCAAGAATTACATTTCCTAGAGGTCTCTATGGACGATCCTATTACCATCATCTACAAACTCTTATAGACAGTGATAAGTTGTATTTCTATTCCCAATTCCATACCTATTTCACTATTATATTTGACGTGTTCGACGTGCGATCACTGGTCCCTATAGGCCGCTTTGAGAAAATGCACCACCGTCTATGTTATTTAATAATTTGTGATACCATGTGCATCTTTAATATTGTCTTGGAGATTAACGTGCATAAAGATGACATGGATGCACATGCTTTTGAATTGGATGAAGTTTATCTTGCCCATTGGAGCCTACATGAGTTGTTTGTGAATGATATGCACTTAAATGCCATGAATATGTCGTATGTTAGGAGAACACAAATGTTTGGACCAAATTTGTCAAGAATTAATTGGTTTAAATCTCACGAGCATTTGTGTTTTCTCTTGCAGAATTTGTTTGGTATTTTCAAGTGCATTGTGCTTATGTGTAGTGCTCAATTCTCTTGGCTTGTTATTGTGAGCCGAAGGAAAAGGATCAGTTATTATGTGGGTTGTTCTACACTTTGTGATGCCATCCATATTTTGCATGAAATTTTTCGAAACGATGTGCATCCATGTGCAATTACTGTTGTTGATTCTTCCTTGGACCACCCTATGCATAAGCATGCGCAATTGCGCCTCTTGGGTTTCTCACCCTTGTTTTCAAGTGTTTTTAAGTGTGTAGGTGAGAAGATTGAGGCTATGGATTCAAGGACGAATCCTTCTGAAGAGGGAGAGGTTGATGTGATCATGACCCCCTTTGAGTTGGAACAATTTGGCATGAAGCCAAGAGGCCTGGTTATGGACAGCCGAGCCTTGCAGATGAATGTTAATCATGTCCAAGGTTGGGGATCAAGTGCCAATTCCTCACCGTGCCTAGTCCTAGATGAACGGAATTCCCAACATAGACGAGAAAGCCATGAAGTAGAGGCGCGTCTAGCCCTAGCAAGTCACCAGGCCACGCGCACCCAACCCAAGGTCTTGACAACAAACGCTCCATCCAAGAGGTCCCATACAAGTCAGAATTGCGTCGCATATTCACCATAAGATTATGGACAAGCAAATGGCCTCCGATTTAAGAGATCCAAAGCTTGATGGAAACTTCGAGATGTTAGCTTCCGTTTGGAACAAGTTTCAGGCCAATCTGACGGGTGGATCAGAAGTTATGCTAGTCGGCATTTCAGCGCGCAGTGTGAACGAGCCTAGCGGCATACCGCCAGGAATGCCTTGTCTGGGGCGGCATACCGCCAGGAATCAATATTTTTGGCATTTTGGGAGCGAAGCTAGCGCTATACCGTCAGGACTTCAAGCCTCCAGGCGGTATACCGCCAGACATGGGAGAAAATGGCCTTTTTGGGCTTTTCAAGCCCATCTTTTGTACGAACTATAAATAGCTGGAGCTTTAGACATTTGTGTGATATTTTGTAAAGTGAGATTACTCCTTCCTCATATCACCTAAGCCTTGAGCTCATCATCTCTTCCTTGAGAGAGATCATTTGAGTTGAGATTACTCCTCTTGATCTTTTTCCGGGAAATCAAAGTTTGTAATGATTGTGACAATTTTTGCTTGAATAAAATCGGGGATTTATTTGTTTGATCATCCATAGAAACGAGTCCCATTTGGCCCTCGGATTATATCTTGATCAAGCAATCGTTCGTGTGATTTTCGCTACTTCGTGTGTGCTCATCTCCGTCACCTCTATCCGTCTTCTAATTCCCGGGTAACTCCCATCTTTCCATCACTCTTATGTGTAATTTCTCTGCTAAATATACAATTTCCCATGTCTTCCCTTTCTTGTGATCTTGTTGTCGCTAGATAAATTCGTTCGGCTAGATCCTCTTTAAGCTCCATATGTAATCCGGCTTACTAACCCTAGGCAGGATCACATCACCTTTTTATGAAGAACCAAATAGTTTAAATGTAATTTCGAAATTAAAATGTGATTTGAAAAAATTGATAAAAGTAAGATTCAAATTGAATAAATTATAAACTACGAGTGTCACCTAAATTGTACCACTGTGTTCATTGCTCGATTGTAATCTATAAAACAATTATCCAAGTAAAATATAGTAATCACGAGAGCATCACATTAGACCATTTTGTTCATTGCTCAATTTTAATTTGTAACAACATGTATTCAAGTAAAAATTAGTAATCACGAAACATCAGATTAAGGATTCTTTTCTTTTGAAAAAGAAGAAGATTAATAGGTCCTTTACATTTTATGTTGAGAGAAGATTTTCCTTTTTTTTAAGAAATTGATCCTTGATAATAATACATCTTGACGATAGAAGTTAATTTACAAATTGAAAAATAAATAATTTTTAAGAAGATAAGTATATAATTTTTTTTAGTTTCCTAATTAAAAATGTGACGTGTTTAACTTGTTACCTTATTAGGCAATCCTTACAAATCATATGCTCAAGATTAATTTGCATTAAATCCAATAGTGTTTATTGGTCGGGTACTGATGCCCAAAAAATTAGACTTGGACACTATAGAAAAATTGGTCAAATCAATACGAAAAATCAAATAGAGGTGCCAAAAATATTATTATATTTATAGAAAAAAGTATAAAAGAGATTAATGGGAGATGAAGGAGTAGAGATGCGTAATTGGGTTGTAGAAATGAAAGCGAAATTATAATTCCATGATGCAATGAAGGGTTTTACTATGGTACCCAGACCTATTTTTGTGTATTGATACTGATACGAGCTTGGTTCTGATTTAGAGGGATGAAACAAAAGATTTAAGGCAAGACGGATCTAGCCCTCTTATGAGAGGTTGATGATGACAAATGATAAGAAACACTTGATGATAAGATGATGAAAAGAAAGGTGTTTGATTCAAGATGAAAACAAGAAATGAACCCTTTACTATGACAAACCCTCCTAAGTCAACCTTAGACAACCTTGCTAAAATAGTAAAGAGGATCTCTTTCCAAGATTGACCCTCTCAAGCAATGATCTTGAGCAACCCAACCATTTGGAAAAGTTGATGATTACAACCCTAAATCCACACCTTGTGTATTGGTCTTTGAAAGGAGTTTACTCACAAAATTCAAGACAAAAGAAAAATAAGTCTATCTCTAGCTATTTATTCTTAGGTCTATTTACAAAGAAAAAATCCATAAATACCACTCATACATAAGCCTTGTAGCTCCTTCCTTTGTTGGGCTTGGGTTGCTTGTGGCATGCGCTTGGCATAGGGTTCGTGTGCCAAGATGCGCGCGCAGGCTAGGGTTGGTGGTCGGTTACCGAATCCGTCAAATAATAATCAAATACGACTTAGTACTAATATGCAAAATGAATTGTGCACATTGATAGGAAGTTCATTATACCGAGACAAAAGAATAAAATTCTGTTTTAAATGATGACCAATGCAATAAGAATAAAATTGGGATCTGCTTGTGAAATGATTGATAAAATAACAATGAAAATAGTGTAATTAAAATGGACAAAGTCCAGAGATTTATTGTGCGAATAAGTGTGATAAAATATTCTAGCAAAGACAAATACAAGGTTATGATTCAAGTATTAATTGATCATTGATTCAGAGATTTTCGCTCCTGATTTATGGAGAAGCTATAGTAACCAGGTACGCTTAGGTTCCCTCCTTTCTACTTGTAGAAAGTTCCTTAAAGGTATGCTTATTAAGAAACCCTAATTAATCTAGCAACCTTAAGGTACGCTTATAAGATTTAACTAGACAATTTGATAAAACTAGGGAAAGACTAACTCTAGGCCAAGACTAAGGTACGCTTATAGCCTTTAGACCTAATTATACATTCACTCTACTCTCAAAGAGCTTTGAATTGAGATTGATCTAGTTGTTTTCTTATCCTTCGGGCTTTGTAATCCGCAGTCCTTAGGAACTACTGTAACTATTCATATTAGAGATTAAGATGATTAGACTTAAACCTAACATGAATAATATTGTCATTAAATCAATGAATGGATGAACACAAATACAGAAACTATAATAAACAATTAGATCTCACAATTAAACTGAATCATAAACCATTATTGCCTTCACTAGGAAAGGGAAATTTAGCTACAATTAAACATAATTAACGATAAAAGGAAAAATACAAAATTGCATAAAAATCCTATTTTCTATGGAAGAAGACGATGAGAGTAGTGTTTGAACAGAGCTAATAAGAAAATAATATCTAGAAGTCGAAGATCCAAAGATGATCATTATGAGAATTAAGGGAGATTAAATAATATTTTTCTCCCTTAATTATCTCCTAAAATTCTAAATTGGAAGTTGTTATGATCCAAATCTCTCAAGGGATCTCTCTCATCCTTTTCTGATCTTATTAAGAGGTTTGAAAAGAGTCCAGAACGTTTCTTCCTTGCTTTTTGACTCTTTTCCTGATTCTTCACTACTTTCGTTCTTCTAGGCCTAGACTAAGGCTTTGAACTCCATAATTCATTTTAGGGCAGGAATAAGCTCTTCATCAGCAAAACTGGTATTTTCAGCAACTCTCTTCTCTATCTTCTTTGAATCCTCAATTTTTTATAAAGATGAGAAAATGCCACATAATCACTAGTATCTCTATCTAAAAACACATAAATAGATAGAGATATTTATTTAAATTAGTGCACAATCAATTGACCTGTGTGTATGTGACGAGGCGGGCCACTAAATTAGGGTTTCCTCGCGCGTGTGTGTTGGCGTGCGTACACGTAGCCCATCATTCCCAATCTTCCAAGCTACCCTCTTCGGGTCTAAGGGTCTTCATGAGCAATGCCATCATTCCCTTGCTCCATGTGAAGTAGCCATGAGCTCTCAAGCCCGTATCATCTCCTCCCCCTTCGAGAGGATTCGTCCTCGAATCCACACGCTCCTCCACAGCGAGCTCCTCATCATCGCCTACAAAGTAAGGAGATAAACCATTAACATTTAAGGTAGGATTAATATTGCCAAAAGAATAAGGAATGTCAAGGCGATAAGCATTATTGTTAATCTTTTCCACAATGAGAAATGACCTATCCCCCCTCTAGCAAAGCTTGCCCTCCCGGTGATGAGGAAAATGGTCCTTCCTCAAGTGAAGCCAAATCTGATATGATCCTATTAGCCAAGGATACGTATGTCGACGTTTTGGATCTAAATCAACAGGTTTTTGTTTGACGTGGAAGATAAGGCTCACTAGGGGTGAGCGTAGATAGGCTCAAAGGCCGACCTAGCTGATATCTAGTGAGGTTCTTGCTGGAATTTCCTATACGTGAACTCGTATATGGGGAGAACCAACCTAAGGAGACAAGCAATGGAGCCCAATTTCGAGTTTTACTTGCAAACGACCTAAGCTTGCAGACTCGAGGAAGAAACAAGACACAAAGGAGTCCACCTTCAATACAAGAGAGTCCATTCTTGAACAAGAAAAAGTCTCAATTTTTATTAATCTCAAAGCTGCCTAACAATCGAGCCAAGCGACTCCTTAAATAACAAACCCTAATACGAACTAGGGCTAACAAATATCTTAATCGTGCTTTCACCCTAATACCCTACTTAAAGTAAAAACAAAATAACTAATAAGTTCTGGAAGTGTAAAGCAAGTCGTCGCACGGCTGGGCCTTGAAATAGGCCGAGTCTCCGAGTCGCATGTGATGTGATCCCAGCCCCATGGCACGCGCACACCGCACAATTAGGGCCAATTGAACCAAGACGTCGTGCCAAGGCCACGAAGCATCCAACGAGGTTAATACAACCTCCACACATGGAGACGAGGCAAGAGACACTGCTGGATCGAGCTGTGGAGCAACGGCTGACTTGGAAGTTGGCTTGGAGGCTCCTATTGCAAGGCTTCACGTCCATCTGAGCAAATCCATGGAAGCAAGGCATCAATCAGAGATCCAAAGTAAATACAAGACCGATTGATGTATTAGGAGAGTCGTGTCCATGTTTCAAAATAATCGCACGGATAGATTGCAAGATGACTCGAGGTGACATTCTCGTACGCAAGTGTTCAACGCACAGACGTAACTAGCGATTGTGTCCGAGCCAATTGAGACCAGAATGGACCAAGCGCGTGCAATCAACCTTGTTTCATGAACTACAAGATGTTAGCAAGTATGTGTCCAAATTTGAGCCCAAATGTACGATTCGTTTGAGAGATAGCCCTAAGCTACATTATCGCAAGTAGAGTTCTACTCAGATACGAACTCTCGGACGCATCAGTCAACATTTCACGAGCTATTTCAGACCTGTTCATCCCGAACCAGGAAGAGGAACCTTGTTCCCTATATTTTGGGGTGTTGTCGAGCGTTGGACCAAGTTTCAGCCCAATCAGACGAGCGGATTAGAAGATGGCCTAAGTCGACATTATTGTTGTCAGTGTGAACGCCGAGCAGCATGCGATTGAAGATTGCGATCCATATCGGAGCCCAACCGTGCGAAGCTATCTAGGAGCTTCTGGAATGTTTTATTAATTAATTGTTTAAGTTATTAGAGTTATTTCTTAGATAGAACTCCTACTTCTAGTCTAGTTAGAACTTCTACTTCTACTTAGAATAGGTTTGTATCTTTTACTATTTAAGGAGCCGATTGTGCTCATAATAAGAATAAGATTATTTTTGGAAAATTGAGACTTTGTCTTGGGAGTATTTACTCTGTTTGTTCGTGGACTCGAACCTTATTCTAATCTTTAGTTTAGCAAGCTAGGATACGCCTCAAGTAAAACCCGAAGTTGCTACCGAATCGTTGACTTGATTCAAACCCTATCATAAGACATCAACCGACTGGCTATCAAGCCCGCCCAAGCTCACCCTTGTGAGAATCTCACTTGAAATCGACTAGGTTGGGTAACACAGGTTGTCCGCAGGTCTAGGTTTGCACTCGTGAGCCTATCTATCCAATTTTCGTGTCAATTTCAAACCTTCAAAATAGATCGTCAACTCAAGCGAGCCTAGGCAACTAGAATCGTATAAGCATGGTGCTGGGCGCGCCACTCAACGTCTGAAAATATCGGCCTAGGCTAACTTTTGATACACTCGGGCGAATGGCCTCAATCTTAGTTCAAACAAAAGGTAGCATCCAAAAATGTCAGAAATAGCTTCTTGTGTCCTGGTTTGAACCTTACTATTCTGAAAATGTCACCTGCTGTGTCTGGCAGGGCTACGAGTAGCGTTACTAGCCTCAAGGTCTTCTTGCGCAGAACAATTTCTTCGATCAGTGTCTCGCGCTCAAACTCCTTGTACAGAAGCTGAGATAGCCTCCCTTGAAGCTCTTTGCTTTTGGTATGAGTCATTGGTCCGATTGGTAGTAGTGGCAAGGTGTGCGCATGCGATGGAGTTGGATTCACATCATTCCCTCCCTCTTTGAAAGGATTCGTCCTCGAATCGTCATCACCATAACCTACATCAAAATACGTTAAGTCAGATATGTTGAATGTTGCACTAACCGAACCATACTCACTAGGAAAATCCAATTTGTAGGCATTATCATTGATCTTGGCGATGATTTAGAACGGTCTGTCACCACGCGGTGTCATCTTGCCGCGGCGTTGGCTAGGGAACCGTTCCTTTCGCATGTGAAGCCAAACCCAATCACCCACGTTGAAGGAAGCTAATGTCCTTCCTTGATTTCTCTTTCATACCAGCTTTTCATTCATCTGCTCAATGTTACATTTGGCTTGCTCATGGATTTTCTTGACTAGTTCGGCCTTCTTGCTCCCATCGATACTAGACACTTCACTCAAAGGTAAATGGGTCAAATCCAACGGTGTTAAAGGGTTAAAGCCATATACAATTTCAAAAGGTGAATAATGTGTAGTAGAATACACAGAACAATTATAAGCAAATTTGATAAAAGAAAGATACTCAACCCAATTAGATACATGCTTATGAACCAAGGTGCGCAAAAGAGAACTAAGTGTTCTGTTGACCACCTCCGTTTATCCGTCTGTTTGTGGATGGCAAGATGTTGAAATGAGTAACTTCTTCCCTAGCTTCTTCCATAAAACCCTCTAGAAAGGGCCAAGGAACTTCCCATCTCTATCGCTAACTATACTCACCGGTACACCATGTAAGCATACAACATCTTTGAAAAATAGGTTAGCAATATTAGTCGCATCATCAGTATTATCATAAGGGATAAAGTGTGCAATTTTAGAGAATCTGTCTACGACTACAAAAATACTATCCTTCCCTCGCCTAGACTTACGCAACCCAACAACAAAGCCCATGGATAATTCGTTCCAATGGTGGGAAGGCACAGGCAACGACATATACTCACCATGGTTGACAACCCTAGATTTTGCCTTGCGACACGTTATACATCTAGCGATGATGCGGACAACATCTCCCTTCATATGGGGCCAATAGAAGTGTTCCTTGACTACATTCAATGTTTTAGTCACACCAAAATGGCCCATCAACCCGCCACTGTGTGACTCACACACTAGTAATTCACGCACGGAACATTGGGGTATGCACAACGCTTACGCTTGAAGAGATAACAATCATGCTTATAATATTTGGACTCAGACTTAGACTCATAAGAAGAACAAATCTCCCCAAAATCAGAATCAATAGCATACAGTTCAATTATATATGCAAAGCCAAGCAATTTAGCGCTAAGTGAAGAAAGCGGCACATACCTCCTAGATAGTGCGTCGGCCACTATGTTCTCCTTGCCCTTTTTGTACTGAATTTGGTAAGGGAAGGACTCGATGAATTCCATCCACATAGCGTGGCGCTTACTCAACTTACCTTGTCCTTTAAGGTACTTCAAGCTCAAGTGATTCGTATGCACAATGAATTCGAGCGGCATCAAGTAGTGTTGCCAAACTTCAAGTGTACGCACCAAGGCATATAATTCCTTGTCATACGTGGGGTACCGAAGTTGAGCATCCTTTAATTTCTCACTGAAGTATGCTACGATCCTCTTCTCCTGCATGAGGACAACACCTATTCCAAGCCCGCTCGCGTCATATTCCACTTCAAACACCTTATTGAAATCTGGTAGGGCCAACACGGCCGCTGAGCACAATCTATCCTTGAGCGTGCAGAATGCCTCTTCTTGCAGCTACTCCCACCTGAAAGGAATGTTTTTCTTAGTCAGCTCATTCAAAGGTGTAGCACTTGTGCTAAAATCCTTGACGAAGCGCCGATAGAAGTTTGCCAGCCATGGAATGATTGCACGTCACTCACGTTCTTTAGAGGCGGCCACTCTTTGATGGCCTTGATCTTCTCTTCGTCCACCTTCACACCATCTACACTTACAAGAAAACCCAAGAAGCCAACTTTTTCTAAAGTAAAAGAACATTTGTTAAGTTTAGCATATAGTTTTTGCGCACGAAGTGTAGAAAAGACAAGTTTAAGGTGTGAAACATACTCCTCTAACGTTTTGCTATAGACTAATATATCATCAAAGTAGACTACGATAAATTTTCCAATAAAATTCCTAAGGACAAGATTCATTAACCTCATGAAGATGCTAGGAGCATTAGTTAACCCAAATGGCATGACCATCCATTCATATAAGCCATACTTGGTTTTAAAAGCCGTTTTCCACTCGTCTCCTTCTTTCATGAGAATTTGGTGATAACCAGATATCAAATCAATCTTAGAAAACATTCGGTTACCACTTAGCTCATCAAGCATGTCATCTAATTGAGGGATGGGGCGGCAACACTTTACAGTAATTTTATTGATGGCTCGGCAGTCAACACACATGCGCCAAGACCCATCTTTCTTTGGCACCAAGATGACCGGTACCGTAGAGGGTGACAAGCTCTCCCTCATATAACCCTGGCTAAGTAGTTCATCTACTTGCCTCTACATTTACTTGGTCTCCTTTGGGTTTCTTCTGTAGGCCGGACGGTTAGGCATTGATGATCCGGGCACGAGGTCGATTTGGTGCTCAATTCCTCGGATTGGGGACAAGCCAAGGGGCATCTCTTAGGGAAAAACATCTTGGAACTCGTGAAAAAGAGAAGAAATGGAAGGAGGGGCAGAATAGAGGGTTAGGGTTAGAGGCGTTTAGGCATAAAGGCCTAAAGCGAAGCATAATTAATGGTCGGCTTGCGCCAAAATTAGATTTTTGCATGCACAATGCTTGCCTCACTTCTCTCCCTTTGGTGTATATACTCTCTCCTTTTGTATTGCCAACTAACGCATACTCACTCATTTCATGCGGGGTGTTTTTCTCTCTCTCTTCCCATACTCACTCTTTTCATGGGAGTTGTTTTTCCCTCTTTCTCTCTCCCCATGCTCACTCTTTTCATGGGGGTTATTTTTCTCTTTATCTCTCTCTTTTTTACCATCAACTCCCCTTTTTCTCTCACAATATTGGTAGTGATTTTGAACTCGGCAAACGCCTTCACTAGCCATTGTTGATCCTCGTAGACTTATGTAGGCGTTAAAGGCGCTAGGGTGAATTTTTGGCCTTCCTTTACCAACTTATACCAATTTTTCTGTCCCTCATGATTGGCGTGCCTATCGTACTTCCATGGTCGGCCAAGAAGGATATGGCTCGCCTGTATAGGGACTACATCACAAAGGACCTCATCTTTGTAATCCCCAATGGAAAATGGGACCACAACGCGCGCGACCACTTTTATCTCTCCGTCGTTGGTCATCCACTGAAGTGACTAGGGTTTTAGATGGGATGTGACGGGAAGACCCAATTTGTGTACTAGTAGGGTACTAGCACAGTTGGTGCAGCTTCCATTGCCGATGATTAGCGAACACATCTTTTGTACCACTAAGCAACGGGTATAAAAAAGGTTGTCCCGTTGTTCTATTTCACTCGTTCCTGCCTTTCCTTGCACACTCAAGTTACGCCGGACGACAAGCGCCCTAGTATCCTTGGGCCCCTCGGCTAGTCACGCACAAGGTGTTGGGCCCAAAGGTATAACAGCGGGTACTATGGCTTAATGTTGTGGCGTGCGCTAGGGGTTTGTCTCGGCCTTCGTCTATTCACATAAGGGATTTGGGGCAACTACTATCTTCACTCTGTCCCTCTCAGCCGGGTTCACACATAGAACCCTGATTTGATTCTCTGGCCGGGGTGTGACAATGGTGTGGTAGCTCGTGGCGCTCCTCGATTTAGCGGGCTCGCTCGGCACTTTTCTTTTCTTCATCTCGGCTGTAGTCCTGAATTTTCCTGAGACCTCATTCTTCCACTCCTCAATCTCAATGAACCTCGTATTAAGTTTACGGAGAAGTGTAATTAAATCTCGTCCTTGAATTGAAATTTTGTCCGTCATACCTATTTCCTGAAAGTTCACAACACTAGAAAAAATGTAAATTTGCACTAAGCCTAGCATTCCCTCACGTGTTTACCCTCGTGTTTAGCTCTCTATTACGCTCACTAATTCACTCAACGTCCTTATCTTGTCCTGCATAAGTTGTTAGTGACTCGAGAGTTTCAAGGAAAGCTTCCAAGGAAGACGAACAAAGGCAACTCGCTTCGAATGAAATTTTGAGGCTTAACATGAGGTTAGTTGCAAGAGAAATCAATTAACAAGTTGTTAAGCTGGAGTAGAAGACAATTATAATAGGAATCAAGGAAAATCTCAAACAACACAGAATTGAATCGAAACTCACGATTTGTGCGCTTTGGTGCAATAGTGCATGCAATAGTGTGCTCCGTTCTATCTTTTGATTCCGATCTTTTTTCACCATCTACTTTTTGTATCAAAGTGCCAAATCTTCTTTATCTTTTTTATCATGGCAGAATTGATTTTTTTTTACGCTTTAGCTATTGGATGTAGCTACCACAATGATAAGACAATACTGACACTTTGTTTTAATTTTTTTTGACAGAAAATAAACACAACAACACGTTTCAAGCGAAACGCACACACGTTAATTGAAATCGCACACATTGAGCTATCCCTAGCTCGACACAATGACACAATGACACACACACTAACACAACCTGGTTGGACGCCTTTTGCTCCGCTACCACATGAAATTTCCTATATGTGAACTCGCACTCGGGGAGAACCGACGTAAAGAGACAAGCAATGGGGGCGCGATTTTGGGTTTTACTTGCAAATGACCTTAGCTTGCAGACTTAAGGAAGAAACAAGACATGAAGGAGTCCACTGTTGAACAAGACAATGTCTCAATTTTTATTAATCTCAAAGCTTCCTAACAATGGAGCCAAGCGACTCCTTAAATAACAAAACCCTAATACGAACTAGGGGTAATAAATATATTAATTGTGCTTTTACCCTAATACCCTACTGAAAGTAAAAACAAACATAACTAATAAGTTCTGGAAGTGTAAAACAAGTTGTCGCATGGCTGGCCCTTGAAATGGGTCGAGTCTCCGAGTCGCATGGTGCTGGGCACACCACTCTGCGTCCGAAAATGTCAGCCTAGGATAAAGTTTGATACGCTCGTGCGAATGGCCTCAATCCTGGTTCAACCGAAAGCTAACATCCTAAAATATCAGAAATATCTTCTTGTGTCATGGTTTCAACCTTACTGTTCAGAATGGCTTAAACAGTGTCAATTGCTGCGTCCGGTGAGGCTACAAGTAGAGTTACTAGCCTCGGAGTCTTCTCGTGCAGAACAACTTCTTTGATCAGTGTCTCGCGCTCAAACTCCTTGTACAAAAGCTGAGATAGTCTCCCTTAAAGCTCCTTACTTTTGGTACGAGTCATTGGTCTGATTGGTGGTAGTGGCACGGTGTGCGTATGCGATGGAGCTGGATTTGCATCAAAATCCACTCTCCCACTTCAAAAGACTTGATGCAACGATCCGAATTGTGCTTGTGCATCAATTTGGCATTTAATGCTTCCATGTTCTCCTTGGCCTTCTCGTGCATTTTCTTCACCATAGCCACCTTCTCCTCTCCATCTAAGTAAGCATACTCATTCAAAGGAAGAGATAACAAGTCTATGGGGGTGAGAGGGTTAAACCCATAGACAAGTTTAACTTGAGAAAATCTAGTAGATGAATCCATGGTATGGTTGTACGCAAACTCAATGAAATGAATGCAATCATCCCAAGATATAGCATATTGTTGAACCATGACATGTAACATTGTTCCTAGAGTTCCATTCACAACCTCCGTTTGACCATCTGTATGTGGATGACAAGATGTAGAGAACAAAAGTTTCGTGCCAAGTTTAGCCCACAAGACATGCAAAAAATGACTAAGAAATTTACTATCTCTATCATTCACAATAGTCTTAGGCATGCCATCTAATCTAACAATTTTTTGGAAGAAAATATTTGCAATGTGTGAAGCATCATTTGTTGTGTGACATGGAATAAAATGTGCCATTTTTTAAAATCTATCTACCATAACAAACAAAGAATCCTTGGACCTTTTGGTTCGGGGAAGTCCAATCACAAAATTAATAGAGATGTCACACGAAGGATGAGATGCAATGGGTAAAGGCATGTAAAGTCCATGATCTAAGCATTTAGATTTAGCATGTTTGTAAGCAAGGCATTTATCAACAAAATGAGCAACATCCTTTTTCATCTTAGGCCAAAGAAATGTTCCCTAAGTATGCAAAGTGTCTTTTCTACCCCAAAATGACCCATCAAACCTCCCCCGTGTGCTTCTTTAACAAGTAATTCTCTAGTACTACACTTAGGATTGCACAATTTACCATTCCTAAAAAGATACTCATCATGCAACATAAATTTTATGTGAGGTCCATTGCATAAAGTAAGGTAAATATCCTTAAAATCATCATCATTCACAAATAAGGAAGTAAGATGTGCAAATCCCAAAATGCGAGTATTAAGAGAATTCAAGAGTGCGTACCTTCGTGAGAGTGCATCCACTACTATGCTTTCCTTGCCTTTCAAATATTTGATGTGATATGTGAAACGCTCAATAAACTCCATCTAAGAGGCATGACGTTTGTTGGGTTTCCCTTAGCCTTTCAAATACTTTAAGCTCAAGTGATCCATGTGTACCACAAACTCTTTTGACAAGAGATAATGCTCTCAAACATCGAGTGCGCGGGCAAGGGCATATAATTCACGATCATACGTACAATAGGTGAGTTTCGGCCCTTTCAATTTATCACTAAAGTAAGCCGGTTTCTTTTTTTGAATCAACACCACTCTTATTCCAATCCCACTAGCATCACATTCAACCTCAAATGTCTTGTCAAAATTTGGCAATGCTAAAACCGGGCTAGACGAAAGCTTCTCCTTGAGCGTGTTGAAGGCTAACTCTTGTTCTACACCCCATTTGAAAGGAACATTCTTCTTGGTGAGGGAATTGAGTGGCGCGGAAATGGTGAAAAAGTCTTTAACAATTCATGGAATGAACTTACCTCACCTACATTTGTTGGTATAGGCTATCCAGAAATGGCTTTGATCTTGTCATTGTCAACCTTAAGGTCATCCGCACCTACAATGAAACCAAGAAAGTGTACCTCTTCCAAACAAAACTCACATTTAGACAATTTAGCAAAGAGTTTATGTTCACGAAAGGTGAGAAAGACTTGGTGCAAGTGTGTAATGTGTTCATTTGTAGATTTCTGATACTATCCTAGTTGCGTAGGATGCGTAGCACGTAATTCTAATCGTTGTTCAAGGATGGATTTCGATGCAAAAATAATGAACTCGACGAGTACGAACTTAGGCCACTCAGCTAACCTGTGCCAAGAGCCCTAATCAATTTCAAGTCAAGGATCTTGTATCAATTTCCTAGGACTAGACTCAACAATTGTGAGAATCACACTAAGAGAAACGAAACAATGGGGTTGCAATTTCAGTTTTACTTGTTGACGACTCGAGTATTGCAGACTTGAGAAGAAACCAGGTCCAATCACATGAACAATGGGCAGATATTTGCAAAGAACAAATTCTTAATTTATCAAAATATCAGCCAACCTCATAAAGAAGTTAAGTGGCTGCTTATATAGTGTTTTACAAGCAAAACCTAATAGGAATAGAAGTAGGAGTTCTAATTAAGGAAAATAACTTAATTAACTAATTAACTAATTAAAGTAAATATAAATATATTTAAATATATTCCAGCAGCCCATGTCGAGTTCTCCATCATCGGGCCAAGGTTTGGGCCGAAACCTCAAGTCGTATGTTGTCTTGCGTACACACTGCGCATCATAATGTCGACTTGAACAACTTTCACACCACTGGTCCAAATGGGCGGAAACTTGTTCTAAACAAAAGCTAACATCCTAACATTTCCAAAACGTGGTCGATCTCACAATTCAGACTTGTACAACGCCGGATAGGTTTGGACGAAGTCGCCTGTTGCGTCTGCGCATAAAACTCTTGCGTGCGAGATTGCCATCTCGAACCTTCTTGAGATCTACTCGTCCAAATGCTCTGAAACTTGGGCACAGTCTTCCTAAGACTCCAATAGGACTTGTATATGTACTGGATCTTTTATTGAAGTCGTTCTTCCATGGGTTGCCTCGGATGGATGTCAAACCTTGCGCTAGGTGCCTCCAAGCCACCTTCCATATCATCCTTCGTATGAAGGCTTGATCAAGCAGCGTCTCCTGCCTTGTCTCCATGTCTAGAGGTTGTATTAACCTCACTGGATGCTTTGCAATGTCCTTGGCTCGACGTCTTGATTCGATTGGCCTTGGCCGCAAGGCGTGTGCGTGTTGTGCGTGCGTCGGGGCTAGGATCGTATCATTCCCTCCCCCTTCGAAAAGATTCATCCTCAAATATGATTTTAGACCTGCACCACAATCGCTTAAGTTAGTAACATCAAAATAAGCACAAAGCGAACCATACCAACCTCGCAAATTCAACTTAGCGGCAACGTCTTTGAACATGTCAATGTATCGAGTAAGACTTGCTCCAAGCGGCTACTCTTGCTGGAACTTGGTTTAGGGACCGTCTCCGGCGTAAGCGCTGCCAAACCCAAGCTCTTATCTTGAAGGATCCACTCATCCTTCCATGGTTTGCCAAAGTTGCCAACTTGACACCCAAGCGCGCACCATAGCGCTTAGCTTGTCCATGGGCGATCCGCATTACTTCGATCTCTTTGTTGCCACTTATACTAAATCATACACTCAAAGGCAGCAATATTAAACTGAATAATGTCATAAGAATAAAATCACAAATGTGTTTCAATAACACACCAAAGATAATAGCGTGTATGAAAAGGTAGTAAGTATATAAAAGAAACGAAAAACATTCCTTCCAAGTAAGTTCATAATCACAAACCGACACATGTCTCACAACTCTAAGAGCTCTCTTTTTCATCTTTGGTTGCCTCAATAATTGTGGTGGCAATGATAAATCTCGCTCCATAGGCGCACTCAACATTTGCCACGATTCTTGACCGAAATCGCTAAAGGACTTCTTCTTTTGATTATTAACAAAATCCCAAGGAACAATATATGAAATAATAACATCCTTAAAGGTTAAGTTAATAATAAAACAACAACTCATCACACAATCCTCAAACATATCATGTTCATCAAAATTTCGCAAAAGGTTATGTGACCTAAATAAGTGATCACGCTTGAATAGAGTTCCCTCAAGCCCAGTCGACTTACCCACAAATTTAACATGAAATTCACACATAGAAGAATAATTATATAATGTAAATACATGTGAATATTCAAAAAACTGTGTTAGGGACATGGTACACATCTCTTGGCCTAGCCAACACGCTAAACTGCTTGCGCTTGCGCAAGTCATCTTCAAAGGCTCTTAACTTAGCCTTCGGCTCTTATACACAACCCTCATTAATTAAATTGATTTTAAAATCAAACTCATAAAATTCAAGAAGGTTTGCATACTCACCCAAATCATATTTAAGGAAAGAAAGGTGCAATGTACCTTTTCGGCTATGATTTGCTGAAACACTTACTATAAGCGATTGATGCTCCTTTCGTTTTCTTGGGAGTAAGGGGTGGGACTTTTCTCCCTCCAAAATACTTCACTCTCTCTGCACATTAGGAGAAACAACAATAGAAAAGAAAATAAACGGATTAGGGTTAGGAAAATCTAAGCGCAATGGCCAAAATTTTAGTTTTTTAAGATTTTGTACACAACAAGTGTGTTCCTCACTTCTCTCCCTATGGCATAATCACTCTCCTCTCCTTTTGTATCAATGCCAACTAACACATGCTCACTCTTTTCATGTGGGTTGTTTTCCTCACTTTCTCTTTTCCTATGCTCACTCTTTTCATGGGGGCTATTTTGTTCGTTATCTCTCTTCCCATGCTCACTCTTTTCATGGGGGTTGTTTTCCTCATTATTTCTCTCTTCCTTTTCACTCAACTCTCCTCTTTTTCTCTCAATATCCCTTGTTATTTCATACTCGGCATAAGCATTCACAAGTTGCTTTTACTCATCTTTTGCCTCAATCTTTGGTTGCACATCTAGGGTTTGTCTATAGCCAAGTGCTTGAGGTATGGCATCAACCAAAACCTCTCCATCAACCAAATCACTACTGACCGACTTCCCTTGAGGTGCTTGTGAATCAATTGCATGTTTAGTGCCATAGTTACTAGGTAGCACCTTCGAAACCGGACTCATGCCTATATCTGCTTGCTGCCAAGTCGGCTGCCTTCTCACCGTTGACTTAGTAGGCCTGATACTAGGATAAAGAGACCTTTTCTTCTTTTGTTTCTCTATGTTGATCGCCTTTTGTAACATATCCTCTAAGTAGAAGAATTCAATGTACTTCAGTGGATCAATTATCTCTCGGTTGAGGCCATTGAAGAATCTTGCCATCGTCACCCTTTCGGCCTCCTTGACTTGTGCTCTCTCCAAAGTAATCTCCATCTCCTAAAAGTACTCTCCAACACTCTTATTTCCTTATGTCAAGGTCTGTAACTTTTGGAGAAGGTCACGATTGACATAAGAAGGCACAAATCGATTCCTTATAATAAGTTTCATTTTCTCCCACGTTTCAATGGGACCGAAGTGAAGTCTCTTTCGATCTTTGTTATGATGATCCCACCAACATGTAACGTCTCCACTAAACGCAGCTGATGCTAACTTTACTTTCTTCCTTTCTGAATAATTATGGCAGCGAAAAATAGATTGTACATCTCGCTCCCAATCCAAGTAAGCACTCGGACTGTACACTGCTTCAAAAGGCGGAAGTCTTACCCTTGACTCACTTTTGTTATATGTCTCGGCCTTAGCCCTCAAACTAACCGAGATCTTCCTCTTTTCACGCATATCATACTGCCCTTGCCTCAGATAGGCATCATCCTCATAATCTCGCCTCTCAGACCATTGCGTGTAAGACATTCTGTAATTCCTGTAAATTCACAACACTAGCAAACAAACGTAAAATTTGTATTAAACCTAGCACTCCCTCACGTGTTTACTCTCGTGTTTAAACTCTCTAATGTACTCACAAAATTCACTCAAAATTCCTGCAATTGTCAAAGCATTATTAAGAGTCAAGAGTTTGAATAAAGCTTCCAAGAAGACTCTCAAGGACAACTAGTTGCAAAAGAATTTGATGCTTAATATTTGCTTAATCGCAAGAACAATCAATCAAACAAATATTAAGCGGAATAGAAAGCAATTTAATAGGAATCAAGAATAGCTCAAAGATACACGACATATTCAAACAAAAATTTGTAAATTACGTTTAGGGCCTGTATGATTCCAACAATGCTATTTGTGTTCTTTTGTCAATTCCTTTCACTTGTCTCTCCCTTGTTATGCTTCAAACACTTCGATTCTTTTTGTGTTTGATAGAATGCAACTTTCTTTTGATTCTTTTGATGTTGTTGTTTTTTTTTTTGACGAAATAACAAATTAAGAATGAGACTTTTTTTTTTATAATCTTTTGTTGACAGAAAATATAGTTTAGTAATTCGGGTGCAGCTTTTGACTCCGGTGTCCGAATCACTTAATTCTTTTTGATTCGGATTTCTAACAAACTCAGCTTTCCAACGGACTCTCTTTTACTAAAATCGGAATTCAATAGGTATGTATTGAAATACAATTTCGACACTGACACACACGTAACGAACCAAGCACACAAGGAAATCGGTTTTTGAACGGAGAAGAAGAAGAAACCGATTCTAGCAAAGAAAACTTGAAAACAATTAAGGATACTTACCAATATTTGAATGCCTTAAGCTCCGCTACCAACTGATACGATCCTAGTTATGTAGAATGCGTAGCACGTAATTCTGATCGTTGTTTAAGAATGGATTTTGATGCGGAAATAATGAACTCAACGAGTACGAACTTAGACCACTCAGCTAACCTATTCTAAGAGCCCTAATCGATTTCAAGTCAAGGATCTTGTATCAAGTTCCTAGGACTAGACTCAAGGATTGTGAGAATCACACTAAGAGAAATGAAACAATGGGGTTGCAATTTTAGTTTTACTTGTTAACGACTCGAGTATTGCAGAATTGAGAAGAAACAAGGTTCAATCACATGAACAATGGACAAAGATTTGCAAAGAACAAATTCTTAATTTATCAAAATATCCGCCAACCTCATAAAGAAGTTAAGCGGCTGCTTATATAGTGTTTTACAAGCAAAACCTAATAGGAATAGAAGTAGGAGTTCTAATTAAGGAAAATAACTTAAATAACTAATTAAATTAAATATAAATATATTTAAATATAGTCTAGCAGTCCATATCGAGTTCTCCATCATTGGGCCAAGGTTTGGGCCGAAACCTCAAGTCGTATGTTGTCTCACGTACACATTGCGCCCCATAATGTCGACTTGAATAACTTTTAAACCACTGAGCCAAATCGGCTGAAACTTGTTCCAAAAGAAAGAAAACATCCTGATGCTTCCAAAACATGGTCGATCGTATGATTCGGACTTGTACAACACCAGCTAGGTTCGGACGAAGTCGCCTATTGCGCCTGCGCCTAGAACTCCTACGTACGAGATTGCCATCTCGAACCTTCTTGAGATCTACTTGTCCAAATGCTCTAAAACTTGGAAACAGTCTTTCTAAGACTCCAACATGTCTTGTATATGCGCTGGATCTTTTATTGAAGTTGTTTTTCCATGGGTTGCCTCGGATGGATGTCAAACCTTATGCTAGGTGCCTCCAAGCCACCTTCCATGTCATCCTTCGCGTGAAGGCTTGATGAAGCAGCGTCTCCTACCTTGTCTCCATGTCTAGAGGTTGTATTAACCTCACTGGATGCTTTGCAACGTCCTTGGCTCGACGTCTTGGTTCGATTAGCCTTGGCCACAAGGCGTGTGCATATTGTGCATGCACCAGGGCTAACCACGGAGCTAGGATCGTATCACTTTCTATACACCAAGATGTCAACAAAATACACAACAATAAATTTGCCTATAAAAGGTCTAAGCATATGGTTCATAAGACGCATAAAGTGATACGAATCCAAGAGTGCCTTTGCCACCTGCATGACCAATGACTCGAGCGAGGAGCAAGGAGTTGCAAGGGAGACTATATCATCTTATCTACAAGGAGCTACAGTGCGAGATGCTCATCGACGAAGCTGTTCTACATGAGAGAAGCCCGCTACTTGTATCGCTTCTCATGGTGCAGACTGGAGATGACGTGATCACGCCCAAAATAGAGGCAGGCATGATTTGATGACTGGTGATCACGTGATCACGCCTAGAGATGGCATGATCACGCCCAAAGCAAGAGATTGGGCTCGACGATCCCGTGATCACGCCATCCCTAGGTGTGATCACGCCCAAAACAGAGGCGAGAGGCGAGTCGAGGGATGAGATCACGTGATCACGCCATCCCTAAGTGTGATCATACCTACGACTGCTAGTTTTTGCTTCAGAGATGGAAACTTTCAGACTTTCTATTTAATTAGCTCTTTTATTAATTGATTAAATTAGTTTGGATTTATTTTAATTAATTAATTAGGAATTCTATTAAGGGAAGGATTCCCATTGTAAGGATTTAGAGTTTCTCCTAGTTAAAGGAGCCACCCTTTTCATTATTATTTTACGTTATCTTTGAAATAAAATACAGAGAGTTTTCTCAATTGTTCTTCGCGAACCTTGTCCCTCATTGAGTCCGGACACTCGATTAGGATAGCAAGTAAAACCTGAAAGTCCATTCCATTGAATCGTAGCTCTAGTTTGGCTAATACAGGATATTAGCAGGGTTGAAAATCCTATTAAGAACCTCATCCGATAGGTTTAGGTTAGCTAATATAAGCTATTGGTTGGCTAATACAATACATTGAAATCCAAGCCTAGAACTAGATCAAAGGTACGTGCTACGAGCCTTGGGCAATCGAGGATCGTATCAGTTGGTAGCGGAGCAAAGGCTTTCTACGCTTTGGTAATCTATCCTTTACTTTCAGTTTCATTGTTGAGGTTGATTTTTCATCTTACCGATCTATAATCAATCTCCTTGGGTGCCGTGTGTTAGTTAATTATGAGTCGAGTTGATCTAGGATTCTAGATCTTGTTTGTGTGCGTCTTGTCAAGCAAATTGTGGTTACAATTTATGAGTCTTCAATTCTCATTAAAAAATGTCAAAAATCCCAAAAAGAGTCTTTAAATTAATTATTATTTAGTTTCGTTCCCCAGAGTAAAAAAAAAATTATATATTCGAATCAAAAGATACAAAATACAAAATCTTAGAAGGAATTCTAGAACGATTGCAAAAATAATTACTCGATTTGGTGGGAGAAAACAAAAGATATTGAAGTTGCAAGTTGTATACTTTAAATCGCACACATTGTCATTCGCGAACTTGCAAATTATTTGAGTTAATTCAAGTCCATTTGACCTTTCATTGATTCCTTAAACTGATTTCTACTCTAGTAAAGTGATTGTTTAGTTAATTGATCTTTGTGGCTACTCAATTACTTTGCATCCAAACTTGTTTCCGAGCTAGTTGTCTTTGAGAGTCTTATTGGAAGCTTTTTCCTTGGAATTCTCGAGTCACTAACGTTTACGTTGAACAATTGTAGGAATTTTTGAGTGATTTTTGTGAGCTTATTAGGGAGTTTAAACACGAGAGTAAACACGTGAGGGAGTGTTAGGATTAGTGCAATTTTACGCGGTTTGTTCGCGTTGTGACTTTTCAGCAATTAACAGGATGTCTAATCATTCTACTTCGACTGATAGGAAACTGTTCTTGAACATCTAGCGGCGATGGATGCCCGCCTACAAACAGTTTCAGACAAGGTGGAAATAGTTTCGGCCAAAGTGGAGGGAACACAATTGGGAGTACCCTCTACGAACTTTGCGACCAATCACAACGTCGCAACTAGTTCTCATGCTTCCATACCAAAGGCAGACTAAAAAAACCTCTTCTTGATAGTCTGGTGGCTAGTGATAGTGATGAGGAGGTGATACCGCCAAGGCGCGAAGTAATACCTAGACGTGTGCTTAATCATGAGCGACCCACACCCGAGCGCCCAGCAGCAAGTCCTCACCCCGCGCTTTAGCACCTGGCTGACCATGAGCGCTGGGATGATGATGAGGATGATAAGGACTATGATTATGAGCAGAGGGAAAGATTTGGTGCTAGGCGTTATAGGCAAGATGAGAGATTTGATTCCAATCTCGGGAGTATCAAGATGAAGATACCTCTGTTTGAGGGCAAGGATGATCCGGATGCATACTTGGATTTGGAGAGGAAGGTCACCTCGATCTTTCTTTGCCATAATTATTCGGAAAATAAGAAGGTGAGATTAGCAGCTGTGGAGTTTAGTGGGTACGTTGTGCATTGGTGGGATTCGTTGACTTAGAAAAGAGAAAGAGATAGACCCGGTCCAATCCGAACTTGGGAGGAGATGAAAGCCATTATGAAGAAGAGGTTTATTCCTGCGTATTTTTAGCGTGATCTCTACTAGAGATTACAGACTTTGACCCAAGGAAGTAAGAGTGTAGGGGATTACTTCAATGAGATAGAAATTGTGTTAGCTAAGGTGCAAGTTGAGGAGGAAAGAGAGGCGACAATGGCTAGATTTCTTAGTGGTTTGAATAGAGAGATAGCCAATGCTTTGGAGCTGACTTATTACACCACATTAGAGGAGATGTTGCACTTGGCCATCAAAATAGAGAAGCATAAGAAGTCACAGATTTCTTTTACTAGTCCCTCTATAACTAGTGGGAGGACTACACCATGGAAGCAAGCGTCGTGGGAGAAGGGTGGTAAGATTATAAGAGAACCACCTAAGGTACTATCGTACAATTATGGCACCAAGAGTGCGACTAGTGCTCCGACACCTTCTCAAAACAACGGTAATAGCACTCCTTTGTCTACTCAAGGCAATAGAGTTCTGACTAGAGATATTGTTTGCTTCAAGTGTTCCGGGAGAGGTCATAGACAAGTTGATTGCCCTAATAAATGGGTTTTGCTTATACATGATAATGGGGATTTATAGTCGGAGGATGATCAAGAGTGTGGTGATTCCGGCTGTGTGGATGAAGAAGTTGAGGGGGATAGTTCGGATGATGGTGAGCAAAAGATCTCGAGCTGTAATGTCAATCTAGTAGTTAGGTGCAATCTCAGCGCTCAACCTAAGGCCGAGATATGTGACGAAGAGCAGCGGGAAAATCTCTTTCACGCTTGTTATTGGATCAATAAAAAAGTATGTTCTATGATTATTGATAATGGTAGTTGTACTAATTGTGTAAGTACTTTGTTGGTGTACAAATTGGGGCTGCCAACCATGAAGCATCCGAAGCCTTATTCGTTGCAGTGGATGAACGACGGTAGTGAGCTAAAAGTGACAGCACAAGTATTGGTTTCGTTCACCATTGGGAGATACAAGGATGAAATCCTTTGTGATGTCGTACTTATGCAGTCGAGTCATTTATTGCTTGGACAACCATGGAAATTTGATAGAGAGGCCAATCACGAAGGTAGGACTAATCGGTACAAGTTGGTAAAAGATGGGAAGAAGTTCACTCTTGCACCATTAACACCTATGGAAGTTTTCGAGGATCAACAGTGGTTGATCGAGTCCTATGCTGAGTATGAGATTACAAGAAAAATTGAGAGAGAAAAAGGAGGGCTGAGTGTTGAAAAGAAAGAGAGTAAACGAGAGAAAAATAGCTCACATGAAAATAGAGAGCATGTGGAAAGAACTTGTGTAAAAAACAACCCCCATGAAAATAGAGAGCATGGGAAAAGTGCAAGTGAGCAAAACAGCCCGCATGAAAGAAGAGAGCATGCGAGAGTGGGCGAAAGTGAGGAAAAGAAATTAAATATATTCGCCAAGGGGAGAGAAGTGAGGCAAGCATTGCTTTTACAAAAATCTAGTTTTAGCGCAAGCCACCCACTGATTCTTCTTCGTTTTAAATAGTTTTGCTTAAACTCTTCTAACCCTAGCCCCATGAATTCTATGCATGTTGGTATTGTTGATATTTTGCAGGAATTCAAGGATGTGATGCCTGACGAGATGCCTCTAGGGCTGCCACCTATTCGCGGGATCGAACATCAGATCGATATCGTGCCTAGTTCAACTATCCCAAACAGACCAGCGTATAGGAGCAATCTCGAAGAAACCAAGGAATTGCATAGGCAAGTTGATGAGTTGCTGAGCCGCGACTATATGAGAGAGAGCCTATCGTCGTGCGTTGTTCCCGTGATCTTAGTTCCCAAGAAGGACAGAACTTGGTTCATGTGTGTTGACTGCCGCGCAATCAACAAAATCACTGTAAAGTATCGACACCCTATACCTCGTTTAGATGACATGTTAGATGAATTAAGTGGTAGCCAAGTATTTTCTAAGATATATTTAATGAGTAGTTATCATCAAATTTGCATGAAAGAGGGTGATGAATGGGAAACAACTTTTAAGACTAAGTATGGGCTTTATGAGTGGATGGTCATGTTGTTTGGATTGACCAATGCCCCTAGTACTTTCATGAGATTAATGAATCATGTTCTTAGGCATTTTATTGGTAAATTTATTGTAGTGTATTTTGATGATATATTAATTTACGGCAAATCCATTGATGAGCATGTTTCACATCTTAGAGTTGTCTTTATTACACTACGTGAACAACAACTATATGCTAAACTAACCAAGTTATCTTTCGCTTTAGATCAAGTTAGCTTTCTTGGTTTCATTGTCAGTATAGAAGGTGTGAAAGTTGACGAGGAGAAGGCCAAGGTGATCAAGGAGTTGCCAACTCCGAAGAACGCTAGTCTTTTACAGGCGGTTTGTTAAATATTTTAGTACCATAGTTGTACCATTAAATGAGCTAACTAAAAATAATGTGACTTTCAGATGGGAACAACCGCAGGAGGAAGCGTTTCAAACGCTCAAGGATCTTTTGAAGTGGAGTGCGATGCGAGTGAGCTCGAGATTGGAGTTGTGCTGATGCAGGAGAAGCGCCCTATAGCCTATTTCAGTGAAAAGTGGAAGGATGCCCAACTTCTATACCCAACTTATGACAAGGAGCTCTACGCCCTTGTGCGCACACTCGAGGTGTGGCAATATTACTTGATGCCGCGGGAATTCATTGTCCACACGGATCAACTTAGCTTGAAGTACCTCAAGGGATAAGGCAAGCTGAACCGACACCACGCGACGTGGATGGAGTTCATCGAGTCCTTCCCATATCACATCCAATACAAGAAAGATAAGGACAATGTAGTAGCTGATGCGCTATCGCGAAGGTATGTACTTCTATCATCTCTTAGCGCTAAGTTGCTTGGGTTTGCATACATTATTGACTTATACCCTAATGATTCTGATTTCGGTGAGATATATAACACATGCATGACTAGGGCCGAATTTGAATTTTATCGACATAAGGGTTATTTATTTAAGCGCAAGCGCTTGTGTGTGCTTGTATGTTCATTAAGGGAATTATTTGTTCAAGAGTCACATAGTGGTGGTTTAATGGTTCACTTTAGCGTGACCAAGACTCTTGATATGCTTAAAGATCACTTTTACTAGCCCCATATGAAACACGAGGTGGTCCGCATCATTGCTAGGTGTCTAGTGTGCCGAAAGGCCAAATCTAAGGTGGTCAGTCATGGTGAATACATACCTTTACCTGTACCTTCCCACCCTTCATTTATTTATTATCATTTTGATCAAAACAATTGCTCATATTTATGCCAATAATTCCTATATATGCCATAGATTAAATACATGCTTTTAATTTGCTTAATCGTTAGATAAATCTTGCGAATTAATTAGTTTTCAGTAATTATCATTTTCGTCATGTTTTCGAAATTAAACTTGGTACGGAAACTGAGATTCGAGGTTCGTACGGTCGGGAAGCCGTCGAGGAGATGAGCGTCTCGGGACAAAGGTTTTCTATTTCGACCACGGTTGCCCGGACCTTGGTCGCCGGCAGTAATGCCGGCGACCAAGGAAGATAATGGTGAATAGTGCCATGCGGGCTTGTTCACACAGGAAGAAGAAAGAAAGGTGATGGGTTCTTTTTTATTTCCTTGGGCCAGGAACTATTCCTAGCCCATTTCTTTTATTTTTTAAATTGGGCCCAACCCATTTTCATTCTTTCCGAGACCTCGGATCACATTTTTCGTAAAATACTCGTATGTTTCATATGACTATTTTTTCGTACTGTCGCTTTAAAATTCTGTACCTATCAGCTGTTTAAATTCTCCGCACTTTAATTTTTCGCAATTTACTTTTCGCAATTTAAATTTAGTCATTTAATTTACCGCCTATATGGTCGGTCGTATTTTTAAATTTCTGCTAATCATCAACTGTTTAATTTTCTACAAATATCAACTGATTAAATTCTGCAAATATCAACTGCTTGAAAATTCTGCAAATATCAACTGCTTTAATTTTCTGCAAATCGTCAACTGCTTTACTTTCCGCAAATATCAACTATTTAGTTTCTGCAAATTATCAACTATTTAATTTTCTGCAAATCATCAACTGCTTAATTTTCTGCAAATATCACCTGTTTAAATTTTCCTCTAATCATCATTTTAATTTTTTTCAAATCATCATCTAAATTTTCGTATGCATCAAGTCATCATTTAATTTCTCGCACTTATCAACTATCATCATTTAAATTTTCGTATGCATCAACTGTTATCATTTAAATTTTCGTAAGCATTAACTGTCATCATTTAAATTTCTCGCACTCATCAAATTATCATTTAATTTCTCGCATGCATCAAATCATCATTTAAATTTTCGTACGCATCAAATCATCATTTAAATTTCTCGCACTTATCAACTGTCATCACATAAATTTCTCGCATGCACTATCATCATTTAAATTTTCCTTCACTTATCAAATCATCATTTAAATTTTCGTATGTGTTAAATCACCGTTTTTTCTTCATACTCATCAAACCATTGTTTAATTTTTCGTTATATATTAACTGTTTATTTAAATTCTCGCATTCATAAACTTCTTATTTATTTTTTGGGCTATCACTAACGATTAATTATTCCTTAACGGTCCCGATCATGGAAAAGACTAAAGTGACGATTCCTCTGAGGGCCCCTCTTTTAAAACACATTTTTGTCAAACATCTTTTAAACACCTCTCCCATCAACCGGTAACTATTTTCGGATGTGACTCAGGTGCCTAACACCTTCCCGAGTCCATAATATGACCCCAAACCTTTGTCTTGGGTTTAGACCCCTTTTTTGTGCCTTAAGTTTTTTATTTATTTTATTTTTTATGCCATGGCGATTAGGTTCCTTAAGCCTAGAGGAAAAATTAGGGTGGCGACTTCATTGCATGTTGCGAGGCGTCCTTTTACGCCGAGCATCATAAGGTCACAGATTCGTTGTATACTCGCTAATACTTTTGTTATTTTCACCTGCGGGACCAATGACTCGAGCGAGAAATTTAGTCTCTAGGCGTAAAAGGACGCCTCGCAACATGCAATGAAGTCGCCACCCTAATTTTGTCTCTAGGCTTAGGGAACCTAATCGCTATGGCATAAAAAATAAAATAAATAAAAAACTTAAGGCACAAAAAAGGGGTCTAAACCCAAGACAAAGGTTCGTGGTCGTATTATGGACTCGGGAAGGTGTTAGGCACCCGAGTCACATCCAAAAACAGTTACCAGTTGATGGGAGAGGTGTTTAAAAGATGTTTGACAAAAATGTGTTTTAAAAAAGGGGCCCTCAGAGGAATCGTGACTTTAGTCTTTTCCATGATCGGGACCATTCAGGAATAATTAATCATTAGTGATAGCCCAAAAAATAAATAAGCAGTTAATGAATGCGAGAATTTAAATAAACAGTTGATATATAATGAAAAATTAAACAATGGATTGACGAGTATGAAGAAAAAATGGTGATTTAACACATACGAAAATTTAAATGATGATTTGATAAGTGAAGGAAAATTTAAATGATGATAGTGCATGCGAGAAATTTATGTGATGACAGTTGATAAGTGTGAGAAATTTAAATGATGATTTGGTGCGGACGAAAATTTAAATGATGATTTGATGCATGCGAGAAATTAAATGATAATTTGATGAGTGCGAGAAATTTAAATGATGACAGTTGATGCATACGAAAATTTAAATGATAACAGTTGATGCATACGAAAATTTAAATGATGATAGTTTATAAGTACGAGAAATTAAATGATGACTTGATGCACACGAAAATTTAGATGATGATTTGAAAAAAAATTAAATGATGATTTGACGAAAATTTAAACAGGTGATATTTGCAGAAAATTAAGCACTTGATGATTTGCAGAAAATTAAATAGTTGATGATTTGCAGAAAATTAAAGAGTTGATATTTGCGGAAATTAAAGCAGTTGACGATTTGCAGAAAATTAAAGCAGTTGATATTTGCAGAATTTTAAAGCAGTTGATATTTGCAGAATTTCAACAGTTGATATTTATAGAAAAACAGTTGATGATTTGCAGAAATTTAAAAATGCGACCGACCATATAAGCGGGAAATTAAATGACTAAATTTAAATTGCGAAAAGTAAATCGCGAAAAATTAAAGTGCGGAGAATTTAAACAGCTGATAGGTACAGAATTTTAAAGTGACAGTACGAAAAAATAGTCATACGAAACATAAGAGTATTTTACGAAAAATGTGATCCGAGGTCTCGGAAAGAATGAAAATGGGTTGGGCCCAATTTGAAAAAATAAAAGAAATGGGCTAGGAATAGTTCCTGGCCCAAGGAAATAAAAAAGAATGGTGATGGGCCAGCCCAACACCATTCTTTCATCTTCCTGCGTGAACAAGCCCGCATGGCACTATTCACCATCATCTTCCTTAGTCGTCGGCGCTACTGCCGGCGACCAAGGTCCGGCCAACCGTGGCCGAAACAAAAAACCTTCGTACCGAGACGCTCGTCTCCTCGACGGCTTCACGACCGTACGAACCTCGAATCTCGGTTTCCGTACCGAGTTTAATTTTGAAAAAATGACGAAAATGATAATTACTTAAAACTAATTAATTCGCAAGATTTATCTAACGATTAAGCAAATTAAAAGCATGTATTTAATCTATGGCATATATAGGAATTATTGGCTTAAATATGAGCAATTGTTTTGATCAAAATGATAATAAATAAATTAAGTAAAGAAAATGCATAAAAAAACGAAGGAAAAGCTTGAAAAAGCGTACTGAAATGCTTGAAACTAGGGGTGACTATCGCTCAAGATGAGCAATCTGTCCAAAGGGAGAAGAAGCAAGGCTTGCTTGGGTGAATTCCTGAGGAAAATGGAGAGGTAGTGGCCTCTATTTATAGGTAGAAATTGTGTGTGGTGAGGACGAGGGTGCTACGCTTGGAGGAGCCGTGACCGTCGTGCTGGCGGAGCTAGGGCGTCGAGGTGGCGAGGCTAAGGCTGCGTGATGATGGTTGACGGGACAGGAAGCGATGGGAGCAAGCAGCTCGGTGGCTTGCTCCGCTGCTCCGTCGCTTCCACGGTGCATGTGCACCATGCACATTAATTCAAGGGTCGTTGATCTGGTTGACTTTCCTTGGTCAACCAGATCAATGGTGATGATCAAATGCCCCTTTAACTTTATTTAAATGGCCCCGAGCCATTTTCGTGAACAAACGTTCTGAATTTTTGAGCCGAAAGTGCCTGCGCGTAGAGAAAAATAAGACGAGTTTAACAGTCTACAACGAATGACGAGAATTTTTTATTTAACGTGTTTATTTTCTCGTTCGGAAACATGAAATGTTCGGACGAAAAATAAATGACGTTATGACGAAAACTACGCGAAACGAAGTTGGTTGGCGTGAATGAAAAAAAGAGTTAGTTGATGGAAAACATAATGCCTTCGTGCTATTGTCCGAGCGAACTTACTCGGGTCCAATAAAAGCTCGAACAAAAATAATAATAAAAAATAAAAATGCTAAAAAATGTGATAAAATACTAAATATCCTAAATTTTATGTGATGACCTAAAATGAAGAAATAACTAGCAAATGACTAACGGATAATTAAAAATGTGATTTTTAAGGCTGAAAATATTAATGATAATAATGATGAAAATACGTGACGAAAATACGTGACAATGACGATGATAAAATGCGATGAGAATTTAAAAATATAAACGATAGTAAATTAATTAAAAATGACAGTAAGTTGAGCGAAATAACGGAAATGATAAATTTAATTAAAAACGACGTCAAAATTCGTGTATCAACAGTTGCCCCCTCTTTACTGTCTTATCGAAGTATTTGATAAGCAGTAAAGACAGTTGCCCCCACATATCTGAATTTTGGCGACACAGCAGGTCTTACCTCAATCTCACTGTGATGATGTCACTCTAGGAGGAGGCAAGTTTGTTGATGTCACTCTAGGAGGAGGTAAGTTTGTTGATGTCACTCTATGAGGAGATAAGCCGTAGATGTCACTCTGGGAGGAGATAGATTCGTTGTTGTCACTATGGGAGGAGGAAATACGTGTTGTCACTCTAGGAGGAGGAAAATGCATGATGTCGTTCTAGGAGGAGATATATGTTGATGTCACACTGGGAGGAGATAAGTCGTAGATGTCACTCTGGGAGGAGGTAATTGTTGATGTCACTCTGGGAGGAGGTAATTGTTGATGTCACTCTGGGAGGAGATAAGTCGTAGATGTCCCTCTAGGAGGAGGTATTTGTTGATGTCACTCTAGGAGGAGATAAGTTTTTGAGGGTGTTATTCAGTGATGAGGGAATTGATGCTGTCACTCTGGGAGGAGGTAATCTGTTGATGTCACTCTAGGAGGAGATAAGTCGTAGATGTCACTCTGGGAGAAGGTAATTGTTGATGTCACTCTGGGAGGAGATAAGTCGTAGATGTCACTCTGGGAGGAGATATATTCGGGGATGTTAATCTGATGGGATAATTTTGATGTTGTCGCTCTAGGAGGGGTTATTTAGATATGCAGAAAAGTAGTCACTCAAGGAGGAGTATTTTTAGATAGACAGAAAACTAGTCGCTCAAGGAGGAGTAATAATTATGCAGAAATGTAGAATTATGTAAAACATAGTCGCTCAAGGAGGAGTAGTTTAGATAGACAGGAAAGTAGTCGCTCAAGGAGGAGTATTTAGATAGACAAAGTGTATGTGGGGACGCGACCTATCACAACACTAAACAGACAAAATGTGGGGAAAGCAAGTCTTACCTCGAACTTACCGTATGGATTGAAATGGGGAGTGGTTGGAAGCCCCCGTATAAAATAAGGTTGATATGGGTGACCAAATCGTTCATGAACATAAGAGAATGTGGGTGACCATGTCACCGCACGACGTAAGTAAAAATGTGGGTAACCAAGTCACCGTACGACATAAAGAGGATGTGGGTGACCAAGTCACCTGGCGACTGATAAGAATTTGTCTACTGCCGAAGGGTAGAAGGGGAAAGGGCTTCTTCAGTTCAGGATCCGCGGTGGTCCGTTGTACCTACAAGACGCCGGAGGGGGTCTCCGGCGGAAACACTCCGATGCTTAAGTTAGTATTTGTGGTAAAATTGGCAGAGCTTGGGCCAGTAAATTCCCCTTACCTTCCTCCTTTGTGGTGGAGGTATTTATAAATGAAATGAGCATTTCTGCGCGAGTGGGATTATTAGGGGGCAACCGTTCCCGTCAGGGGGTCATGGTTTGCCCATGTTATGATATGTGGTCATGGCGGTAGGTGTGGGGGTAGTTGTTACCCAGGCAAGGTAACGGCTAGTGCGTTCCTCCCAACGCGTGGTTTTCAATCCGGTGAGATAACTCCTCTGGTCATCTAGAAGTTCCGTGTGGGGGCCTTCTATGTGACGTCAACCCTCCGGGTGTCAGTCTCCTGGGGGGAGACGACTACCTCGACCCTACCGCAGCGGTAGGAACAGTGATCATTTTCTTTCCATACGGGGTAAGAGGCGAAAATGCCCTTGCCGTTAGGCGGATTGTTATCATAAGCCCAACTGAAAATGAGCCCGAGTGTTTACCAAGGGCTAACGCCCCCTCTTCGAGCACATCGGTCTTCCATATACAGGAGCGACTCTTTGTCAGGAGGTGGGCTTGCCCTGACCGTAGTTGTCCAGAGTCTATAAATTGAAGTTTTCCTTCGTGTAAGTTTTCTCACATCTTTTCGTCCTTTATTTTCATATTTCACCATGGATGAGCTGACTAGGAATTTCCTGATCTCCAAAGCTCTAACATTCATATTTTCGCAGCAGCGCCTTGCGCCAACCTCAGCACTTTTACTGCATATATCAGAGAAGTTCATTCTCCTCTTTACCTCTTTAAATTTTTGTACAAACATTCATTCCCGCATTGGGGGCAATTCTTTTTAATTATTCATAAATTTTCGTGAATAGTCATACTGTCACGTTTTTTCCCTATAAAATTGCTAAAGCTGTTAAAAACTGTGCATAAAATACTTTGAATAAAATCCACACTATTTTCGTGAGATGGTTTCGTATAGAATTTAATTTTTCCCAATAAAACAATGAGCAGTGCTTGATTGAGATGGCTAACTGGAGGTAAGGTGCACAACGAGTATGGAAGAAGAAGAAATCTTTGAGGGAAACTGTACTGGCTCTGACTAAGAAAGAAGCAAAGCATCTCCAGCAAAAACCAAGAAACTTCGACACTACTGGTTTTTGTGTCTATGACCAAGATAGTCTAGAGAGTCTTTTGCATGATTTTATGTTCAGTTTTCTTTGTGTGTTTTTAGGAAAATTACATGCACTGTGTTTTATTTTTAAAAGGAAAAATCAGAGGACTCGTTGCTTGAAACCTTGCCATCTCACTCACATGAAGTGCAAAAATGCTTCAATTTTGACTTCATACCATACTACGAGGGCAAATTAATAGGGTTAACATGATCAATATTTACAAGAGTACGACCCTGGTACTCTTTAAACATCCAATCTTTTATAAACCTAAAGTTCCGGTGCTTAATGTCAGAATTTGCAAGTAGAGCATTCACCTCTGTGTTCTTGGAACATTCTTTGATTCATGAAAAAAAAAACAAAACAAAAAAAGGGGAAAAAGAAAAATGGTGCTAGCAACTCTTTGGTATTTTTGCCTCAGCAAGTGAAAATATCCAAAGAACTATTTCTGAATAAAACCAGCCAAACGGACAAAACATGTCTTGATATTTTTGCCTCAGCAAGCGAAAATATTCAAGAAACTGCATGTCAACAGACAAAACATGTCTTGATATTTTTGCCTCATCAAGCGAAAATGTTCAAGAAATTACGTGTCAACAGACAAAACATGTCTTGATATTTTTGCCTCATCAAGCGAAAATGTTCAAGAAACTACGTGTCAACTGACAACACATGTCTTGATGTTTTTGCCCCAGTAAGCGGAAGCATTCAGGAAACTACATGTCCAAAATGCTGGTATAATAAACAAAAAAGAAAATGAAATAAATAAGAAAATGGCAGTTGATGAATCAAAAGAATGAAAAGTAAGCAGTCGCTGTTCTGTTTTAGTTTGCATGATTCTGTCATGGAGTACCTGAATTTTTGGTTTATATAAGCTTGGATGTTTGGGGTATTGGTTAGGCCTCAATAGTAAGGATTTGGTGTTACAAGTTGAGTTGTTTGAAGCACCCTGTGTGAGCGAGATAATTGGTTTCCTTGCAAGAAGTATCCCCAACGAAGATTCAAGAATCTAGGCGCTCCGAGTGATCAAGAAGAAGAAACATCACCAGCAAAACCAAAGAACCTGTGCACTTTGCCCTCGTCGCGGCCAATCAACGAGCACTGTTCATTGGAAAAGAAAAACTATCAACTTCCTTGCTTAAACTTGTTAAACCTTCTCTTAATAGGGAAGTTGTTTTTATCTTGACAAAATACTGGGGGCAAACCTTTGGGTAGTGTAGGGATACTTTAATATACAACATATATGATTCGTTCTTATTATTTTCCCATTTATCATTGGCTCTCCTTTTTTCCATCCACTGCTGCTTCGTGTTTGTTTCCTCCCTATTTGCAGGATACAGATATACTTCAGTGGAATCTCACACTATGATCAATCTCCGCCAACAAATCCATCCAGTCAACAACCGAATGGAGTACGTTACCACTCCACAATCAACTTCGTGCGGCGGATCACGCTCCCCATATCATCTACCAAGAAAACATTTGAATGGTCCACTCTTCAAAATTGTGTGGCGGTTCAAACCCCACCTTTCAAATTGCGTGGCAGTTCAAAACCCCACCTTTCAAAATTGTGTAGCGGTTCAAAACCCCACCTTTCAAATTGTGTGGCAGTTCAAAACTCCACCTTTCAAATTGTGTGGCGTCCGAGTGGAGTTTTCACTTAAATTTTCAGCATCAATATCCAAGTGGACAGCAACGTTCGAGTGGATTTTTATTTTCAACAAGAATCTCCCAGTGGGCAGCAGCGTCCGAATGGAGTTTCCATTTTCAATTTTCAGCACCAACCTCCAAATGGGCAGCAGCGTCCGAGCGGAGCTTCCATTGCTATTTTCACATCAATGTCTCAGGGGCAACAATGCCCAAGTGAAGTTCACATCTACTTTATTTACTTTCCTGCAATTTACTTTTCTGTAATTTACTTTTCTGCAGTTTACTTTCCTGCATATTTTCCAGCATGAAATTCCCCTCCTCCTAGAGCGACTTTATTTTCCGGCATGTTTTATTTTCCTGCATGAAATTCCCCTCCTCCCAGAGTGACTTTATTTTCCTGCATGAAATTCCCCTCCTCCCAGAGCGACTTTGTTTATTTTCCTGCATGAATTTCCTCCTCCCAGAGCGACTTTAGTACATGCGTCTTTTTAAACGTTGTGATTGGTCACGTCCCCACAACGTGTCTTTTTAAAAGGTGTGAAAGGTCATGTCCCTCACATCATGTCAGCCATGTTGTAAGCGGTCACGTCCCCACAACATGCATCTTTTTAAACGTTGTGATTGGTCACGTCCCCACAACGTGTCTTTTTAAAAGGTGTGAAAGGTCACGTCCCTCACATCATGTCAGCCATATTGTAAGCGGTCACGTCCCCACAACATGCGTCTTTTTAAACGTTGTGATTGGTCACGTCCCCACAACGTGCATTTTTAAAAGGTGTGAAAGGTCACGTCCCTCACATCATGTCAGCCATGTTGTAAGTGGTCACGTCCCCACAACATGTATTTTTAGTGGTGTGAAAGGTCACGTCCCTCACATCCTGTCCTTTTTAAACGGTGTGAAAACGTCCCTCACCCGTCCCTCACATCCTGTCATTTTTCAAACATTTAAATTTGCACAGTTGAGTCAAAGTTATATCAACCTCAGACAACACTTAAGCATCAACAGCAACGGACTACGAGTGCTACCCTAGACGCTGCTGAATTTACTTTTTTGCACAAACAGCAACGGACTACGAGTGCTACCCTCGACGCTGCTGGATTTACTTTCCTGCATAAACAGCGACGGACTACGAGTGCTACCCTCGACGGAGCTGAATTTACTTTTCTACACCAGCGTAAGGACTGGGAGTATTACCCTCGCGCTACCTGATTTTCATTTCTGCACCAGCGTATGGACTGCGAGTGCTACCCTCGCCCTACCTGATTTACATTTCATCATTTGCATTTCAACCCATTATCAGGGAAGTCATCATTTTTCCTCATTATCAGAGAAGTTTGTCATTTACATTTCTGCCAATTTACTTTTCATCCCATTATCAGGGACACGCCATTTACATTTCTGCCAATTTGCTTTTCATCCCATCACCCTCATGCGTTCTTATTTGATGATATAAATATTATTTTCCATTCATCCATTGAGTCTGGACACTCGATTAGGATAGCAAGTAAAACCCGAAAGTCCTTTCCATTGATTCATAGCTCTAGTTTGGCTAATACAGGATATTAGCAGGGTTAGAGATCGTGTCAAGAACCTCATCCGATAGGTTTAGGTTGGCTAATACAAGATATTAGTAGGGTTAAATAGTCGTGTTGAGTCATCTATCTTCCGTATTGAAATCCAAGCCTAGAACTAGATCAAAGGTATTTGCTACGAGCCTCGGGCAATCCAGGATCGTATCATAAAGGTACTAGGAGCATTTATTAGACCAAAGGGCATGACCATCCATTCATACAATCCAAATTTTGCCTTAAATGTTGTTTTCCATTCATCACCCTCATGCATTCTTATTTGATGATAACCACTTACTAAGTCAATTTTAGAAAAAATTGTAACACTACTTGATAACCATTGACACCACCCTAGTGACATCTCCGCCATCTCACCTGGCGACAAGGCCAGAACACTGTACATACCAAGGGGGACATGACACTGCTCTTACCGCCCCTAGCTTGGCGACCGACCCTGGGATGGTCGACATCAGCGGGAGGGCTCTCACGTGACATCTGCACGGCGTCATCCCATCCCAGGTTACGCATGACGTCACTCCGTATGACGTCACCTCGCATGACGTCACTCCCTAACACACAAGCGACATCTACCAGGGATAACGCCTACCCCCTGTCGGTAAGGTCCTTCCTTTACCTATAAATACCCCCACCCTTCCAGACAAGAGGGTAAGCCTAAGACAGCGTGCTGAACCCCTACCATTTTCACCACTCATACTGACTTAAGCATCGGAGCGTTTACGCCAGAGACCCCCTCCGGCGCTTTGCAGGTAACGAAGACACCAGAATAGTGTTCCCGACCCGCCCCCCATTGGGCGATCCTGCTCAACAAACATCGGACTCTTATCAAATGGTGCTTTCATTGAGAGTCTTGGTTAATTAAGTGAGCTTCCTTGATAACCAAGCTCTGTTCTTTCTGAGAGTCGAAGGATCATGGCTTCAGATTCAGAATCTACACCCCCTCATTCTCGCAGTATCGACACGCGCAGGGAACTTTTTCCCACGTCTTCGTCTAGTATCTTCACCACATCGCATGGAACTTTCTCTGTATAGACGGATTTCCTTTTTGGGATGATAGGAGCCGTGCCGTTTTCCTAAAGGGGCGCCCCGTTTTCTCAGATGGTCGGACCTAGCCACTCCGTTCCCCCTCCTGCGGGTTCCGGAATGGGCGGTGCTAACAATCCTTTGGCAAGTTCAATCTTAGCTCTCCGTGCCTAGCTAGATTACTTGACTGAGCTAGCCACAGGCTTTACTTCTAGTGCCCCGGCATCAGGCGTGCCTTCTCAGATTGTTTTCACCCCGTCTATCATCACCGAAAGACTGGTATCGCCTCAACGGCAGGTGAGCGTTCCTCTAACTTCACCTACGATAAGCATGCCATTCAGCTTTGCACAACTCCTATAGGGACAGGTAGAGCCCTACATACCGCGAGCGCCACGAGTCCCCGCTTCTCAAGTAGAATGACAACAAGGTGACTATAGGGAACGCTGGGACGGTAGGAGAGAGGGGGCTGACAGAGAGGTCTCCTTGGAGCGGAGAGAAAGATCGAGCAGTAGAAGGCATCGAACCCGTTCACCCAGGAGTCACAGCCGATCCCCTAGGCAATAGCATACCCCGGAGCCTCGAGGGCACAGGCGACACTTGGAAATTTTTCCGCCTCATCATGATCGTGAGATTCTAGATGACACTTCAGGTCATCCCTTCAGCCATCATATAAGACGCCACAGGGTCAGCCGACACGTCAAGCTCCCCACAGAGTCGTACGATGGCACTAAAGATCCTATCTCCCACCTCAATAAGGTGAAAGATTTCGTGCAATTCCAGACGTACAACGATGCGACATTGTGCCAAATATTCGTTATGACGTTGTCAGGGATGGCTCGCCTCTAGTTTGAAGGACTCCCCGCTCGATTGATTGATAATTTCTTGCAATTAGAGGCTAAGTTTAAGAGCCACTTCAGCACGGCTATCCCCATCCGGAAGTCTGCCGCAACTTTGTTTGATATACGCAGGAAACCAGAAGAATCCTTAAAAGGCTATCTCGGTCGTTTCGACATGGAAATGTCGCTAACACCAGGTATTACTATTGATTTTGCCATAGAAGCCTTGAAGCGAAACTGTGACTACGGCAAGTTGAGGGACACGCTAATGGTGGACCCCCCGACAACCTTAGATGCGTTAAGGCTGAAGGCTCACAACTATGCAAGAATGGAAGAGGAGGAATATAGAGATAGAATGCGAAACACACCTCAGAATGCGCCTTCCGTCCCCGCCACCTAGGCCGGTATGACCCACGACACCTGCCCGGACGACGAATACGCCCAACGGAAAGATTACATCCCCAAGGTGTCAAATCGGCAAAAAGGTAACGTTTCTAGAGGAAGAACCGGTGGCTCGAACGCTCAGCGACAAGCGGACCCGCCTAAGGGTCGAATCTACGACCCTGACCTTCCTTCCCTTACACTCCAACGAGTGGAGATCTTAGCAATTATTCAGCAACGGAACCTGCCAATCCGCTATCCAGCCCCTGTAAAACCGGGAGTGATCATGGGAGGAAGAGAAAATGCTTTCTGCAAATTCCATAAGGCGAGCTCACCCAAGCGACACCCGCCACAGGAGAGAAGCGAAAACGAGAAAGCCAGCCCGCAAAGAAGGAAGCGATAGATGTGTTGGACAGGATGGTGCTATCCTTCTCAGAAGAAGACGAAAAGGGTATTATGTTCCCTCACAATGACGCGTTGGTAGTCACACCAGTCATTGGAAACCATGGAGTTTGAAGAACCCTCATTGACAATGGCAGCACGGTAAACCTATTTTCACTGGAGGCATATAACCTCATGAAGCGCCCCGCCGGTGAATTGACGCCCTGCAAGAAGCCAATCATCGGAGTGGACGGTGTCCCTATACCTCTAACGGGAGTCAAAGTGCTGCCCGTATACTTTAGAGAAGACACGTCCAAGCGATCAGAAGAGTTGTTGTTCTTGGTCGTAGATCTCATTCTACCGTATAACGCCATTCTAGGGCGGCCATTCCTCAATCGCTTCGGGTCGGCGATATCTCAAAAACACCTCAGGATAAAATACCCCTCTTGGGAAGGAATGGTATCAATCATGGGCGACCAAAAGCTAGCCGCCGAGTGCTACTTGCTCATGACTTAGAAAAGTTGTGACTAGTACGTGTGTGTGGCGGCAGATCCCTACGAGCAAAGGGATGAAAGGCGCACCAAACCAGTAGACACGATGGTGCCCATCCCCGTCAATGGCAATAGGGAGGCGAGTTTCTTGGTCAGTGGAAAGCTAACCCCGGAGGAGAGTGCGCAACTAGCCCGGCTGCTGAACAAGTGCAAAGGGGAGTTCGCCTGGAAACTAGCGGACATGCCTGGTGTGTCCAGGGAGGTAGCAGAACATCGACTTAACGTCGATCCGCGTTCCACGCCAGTTCAACAGAAGCGGTGAGCGTTCTCCGTGGAGAAGACAATGGCTATTGACAAGGAGGTAACGAAACTCCTGGACGCGGGGTTCATTCGAGAAGTTCAATACCCCACCTGGCTGGCCAATCCCGTCTTAGTTCGGAAGCCCAACGGAGACTGGCGCATGTGCATTAATTTCACTGACTTAAACGACGCCTGCCCCAAGGACTGTTATCCGCTTCCCAGCATTGATCAGTTAGTTGACCAAACTGCTGGATACGCATATTTGAGTTCTTTAGATGCCAACTCCGGATACCATCAGATTCCCATGGCTAAAGAAGACGAAGAGAAAATGGCATTCATAACCCCAAAGGCCACCTATTGTTACACAGCGATGCCGTTAGGCTTAAAGAATGCTGGGGCAACTTTTTAGCACATGGCGAACAAAGTGTTCGAGAGGCAAATCGGGAAAAATGTAGAAGCCTACGTAGATGACTTATTGGTCAAGAGCCGAAGCTTCAGTGACCATTTGGCAGACCTACAAGAGGTGTTTGACACATTAAGGAAATACCAAATGAAACTCAATCCTCGCAAATGCGCATTCGTATTTCAGACGGAAAATTTTTTGGGGTACGTGGTAAGCCAGAAGGGCATCCAGCCGAACCCGTCAAAGATTAAGGCCATCCATGACATGGCATCGTCGCGAACCGTCCAAGAGGTCCAAAGGTTGACAGGACGTGTCATTGCTTTAGGGAGATTTATATCTAAACAGGGTGAGAGATGCCTGCCGTTCTTCAAAGTCATACGCAAAAAGGCTCCTTTTGGATGGACGCAAGAATGCGAAGAAGCGTTCATAGGCTTGAAAACCTATCTGTCGTCAGACTTGGTGTTAACACGACCCGAACCAGGCGACACCCTATTACTATATCTCGGCATTGTAGATGAAGTAGTCAGTGCTGTCCTAGTACGGGAGGACAATCATGCCCACCGACCCGTCTTCTTTGTCAGTCATGTGTTAAAGGATGCTGAGGTGCGGTACACCCACATCGAGAAGGTAGCATTCTCCCTAATACAATCCACACGAAAGATGGACAGGTACTTCTAGGGCCATCCAGTTATTGTGCTCACAGATCAGCCCTTGAAGAGAATTTTTAGGAAACCAGAGTCTTCTAGGAGAATGCTGATTTGGCCAATCGAGCTTGAGCAGTACGGATTACAATACAAGGCTCGACCATCTGTAAAAGACCAAGTCATGGCGGATTTCATTGCCGAGTGCACCTTTGCCAAGGACCCTGTGGCGGAGCTGCTTGAGGAGGAAGAGAATAGCGCAAACTCCCACCCTCGGAGGCCTACATGGACTCATGGGTCATCTATGTGGATGGCGCTAAAAATCAAGAACTGGCAGGAGCCGGTATTCACATGATCGGGCCGCACGAGGTACAAGCGCGACATGCCATCAGAATCTTACAACCATTATCTAATAACGCAGCAGAAATAAAAAAGTAAAGACGAAGAAGACGATGAAAGAAAATAGGAGGTACCTTTAGAGAGAAAGCACTTTGAGAACCTTGAATGGTGGAAAGAAAACAAGACGGCTATAGAAAATATGAAGAAAGCAGAATGGCAAAAGTAAGCAAAAGAAACAAGTATTGGGTTTTATAACCCTAGTAGTCAAAGAAACGACGGACGTCGCAGTCGTTGCGTGAGAGGATAATCCAGAGATATTTCTCCCACCCAGCGGCAAAATGCATAACTGAACAGGAAGGCCTCCACACCCTGCGAGAGATTCATGAAGGGATCTGTGGTATGCACGTATCGGGCGGCACCATGGCCGCACAAGTGTTTCAGTCAGGATTCTACTGGGCCACCATTCGCAGGGATTGCAACAACTTCGTGCAAACATGTCACAAATGCCAAGAATTTGCTAAAATCCCCGAGCGACCTGCCACAGAAATCTCTCAAATCGTGCCCCCCTGCCTTTTCGCTAAGTGGGGAATTGACATTCTAGGCCATTTTCCTAAGGCGAGATCCCAACTAAAATTCGTAATCGTGGCTGTGGACTACTTCACAAAATGGGTAGAAGCGGAGGCGGTAGCCAATATTACAATAGAGAAAGTATGGCACTTTTTTAAGCACCAAGTCATCATGCGCTTCGGGGTAGCTCGTGTGCTGGTCAGTGACAACGGGACGCAATTTACTAGCCACTTCTTCAAGGAATAGTGTGAGGAATTCCAGATCAAACAAAGGTTTTCCTCTGTGGCGCATCCCCAGACTAACGACCAGGTAGAGGTGACCAATCGGAGCATCCTGAGCGGCATCAAGAAAAATCTGGAGGGCTCAAAAGAAATGGCCAGATGAGCTACCCTACGTAATGTGGGCCTATTGCATGACTGTTAAAACAAGCACAAGGGAAACGCCCTTTGCGATGGCCTTTGGCACCGAAGCTGTCACGCCTGTGGAAATCGGCACCCTAAGCCTAAGGGTTGAATACTTCAAGGAGGAACTAAACGAAGAAAGGTTATGAGCTAACCTTGACGCGTTACCTGAGCTACATGAGGAAGCCCTCCTGAAAACTATGCACTATAAAAGAAAAATGGCGCGGTATCACAATAGACACGTTAAGGAGCGGCTACTTAAAGCGGGAGATTTGGTGCTCAAGGACAAGCGAGCGGCTGGCCAACGGATGTGGAAACTTAGTTCAAATTGGGAGGGCCCATACTGTGTCACCCGCGTTATCGGGAAGGGGGCATATCACCTGGAAACACTTGATGGTACCCCTTACCTAACTCTTGGAATATTGCTCGCTTGAAATTATATCATTCTAGAATTTGACATGCCGTGGCACATGCTTTAACAATTATTTTGGAGATACCTCTTGTTCTTTGTTGGCTGTCTGTGGTGTAAAGATAATAGAAGGAAGGGTGTCAGGAGTGAAAAGTCCTAACCTTGTGGCAGACCGGGCTAACACAGACGGGCCACCAAGACGAGGCACGCCCCGGCGACCCTGGAAATATATGGTGCTGGAAGTGAAAATTCTATCCTTGTGAGGCCGGCCTTGATCAGGCGGCTCACTAAGATGAGACACGCTCCAGCACTGTCGGGAGTGAAAAGTCCTATCCTGGGATACCCGTGCTGACATAGGCGGTATACCGAGACGAGGCACGCCCCAACTACCCTGGGAGTGCAAATCCTACCCTTGTGACAACCCGTGCTCACAAAGGCGGTTGATCACTAAGATGAGGCACGACCCTAGGGAAGATAAAAACTCCACCCCGGAAGTGAAAATCCTACCCTTACGATGGTGGCACTAACACAGGCACATCGTTAAGACGAGGCACGTTTTGAGGTGCGAGGTGACAATGCTGAGAAGTGAAAAGTCCTATCCTCGTGATGGTCGGCCTTAATCAAGCGGCTCACTGAGATGAGACACTTCCCGGCCAATTGAGGAAATATGAGGAGTCACAATACCCCAGCGAGTAACCGGAAGGAACAAACCCGGTGAAGATGGCTGGATGAGTATGTGACACGAGCGACATCTCGGGGGGGATCGCGCCAAGTGAGCTTGGAGGATACGCGGCAACACCCCAAGGTAATTAAGACCCTTTGTCATATGTCGCTACTAACATAAACAATAAGTGAAAATGTGTAGGAAAGTTGGCAAAGCATCGAGGTGGCAAAGCACCCGAGAAAGTAATGATGCCATGGAAAGGCAGAGTATCCTGACCGAATGACGGTCATGTTGTTATCCTAAACACAGTTCGAGATGATTAAGAACGTCAGCTCTGTTTGACCGCACGGGCCCTCACGAAGAGGAGAAAAGCACGATACCGCTTTGAACACTACATGTTATGACCCTACGAAGAAGGCTCGAATGTGCGTGCGACATCACTCTATCAATATTGGTTACGAGTCTGTGAATAAACAGCAACAAATTAAGAAAGACCATCGGCAAAGTAAAGTTACGGCAAAAATATGTACGTTGTTCATACAAGAGCGGAGGCTTGTATAAGCAAAAAGCCTTGAAATACAAACGAGCAAAAAGGGAGGACACCCGACGTATGAAAAGAAAAACAAGAAAATCTATGGCCCTGGCAGGCTGCCGTCCTCATCGCTCCCGCGTGGCCTCTTCGCCTGGTAGTAGCCATCCTCCGTAAGCCCCCCTGACTTTTTTTTGAAGAGTTGAATGATAGCAGCGACATCAAACTTATCTCGGCCATAGCGCTCAATAAAGCAGTCGTCCATGATGCCCGCCGTCTATTCCGAGAACCACTTGCACTTGTCCGCCGTTTCCTCCTCAAGCGCGGCATTTCAACCTCGTTCCGCTTGCAGGTTGGCATCTGATAGAGCATTTTATGTCCACAATTCTGCCCTCTTTTGTATGCCTTTTTAGATCATGATGCTACTTACATTGCTATGTTTACTCACTTTTTACAGATTTGGGCTAATTAAGAGGAAAATGCAAAAATGACGCTTTCTATCATTTTCTGGAAGTAATAGAGCAGCTAGGCCGAGCAGCTGGACGTTCGCGGAAAGCAGCAGTGTCCTAGCGAGAAAAGGAAACAAGAGCAATATCAGATCCGCTAAAATTAATGTTCCAGAAGTCCCAATCGCAGTAGAAGTCCTATGGGGAGTTGAATTCAAATCGGAATAGGAATTTAATTTGTAATAATTCTATAAATACTTTTAGTAATTAGGTTTTTAGCGGCTCTTTCTCTCCTCTTCCTCTCTCCTACTGAACCTTTGCTGCCACCACTGCCTTCGGCATCTTTATTTTTCTCTTCAATAAACCGGAGCAGTTGCTCCGGTAGGTAATAATCGGGATTTCTTTCTTCTTTGTCTCTCTTATTTAATTATGCAATTCATTTATTTATTTGTTTTTATTATTAATATGTGCGGCTAAGTCTTCTTGTTCTTGGTAAGAGTCGATTGAAGGTTGCAAGGGAAGCCGTGAGGTCAAATCGTACTTCATAAATTCTATGTTGGTATCTTTCTTGTTCGATGATTAATTGTCAATTTACCTAGGTTAATTATTAGCTTGATCACCTAGTAATTGAACTAGAGTATTACAATCGTCCTTGTAGTTATACCTAACGTGACGCTGCAGGGTAAAGCAGATAACCATACTGGTCCTGACTGGAAACCTGGTATCCCCCAGTTGGATTGAACAAGTCGTTAGGGTAGAGCCTCGAGCGTACTGAGTGTCTCGCCCTAGACGCATCTTACCTCTTCTTCATAGGCATCCGAGTGTTGCCTCCATAAGCGTACCTTGGAGGACGGCGGACTATCAAGGTTAACCCATAAGCGTACCTTGGGATAGCTTCTATTATGAAGCTAAGCAGGGGACCTAAGCGTACCTGGTCCCTATAGTGCGTCTATCAAGTCGGGGTAGACAATGCTTACACCAATGACCGGCTGACCATAATTGCAACCGGATTCGGACTCTTACTGGGAACCCCTGTCTCTACTGATTTCTTATTACTTCTATTACTCTTTGTTACTAGTTGTTATTACTTTCGTAGTTAATAATTGATAACAATATGCCTGACGGAAAGGGTACTTTCGTCTTATACCCCACGTGGAGAGAAAATGGTTGTTGTTCCTACCGTCACAGTAGCATCGAAGCTACCGTCTCTCCCTAGGAGATTGACACCGGGATGGTCGACGTAAATGGGGGGTCCCGCACGACCCTTTGTGATGACCAAAGGCTCTATCCCATCCTAGTGTAAAATGAACGTCTGGAGAAGAACGTAGTCGTTACCTTGCCTAGGTAACGGCTACCCCCACATCTAACGCCATGATGGCATATCGCACCATGGGAGAACTATAACCCCTGACGGGAGCGATAGCCCCTAGTAATCCAAACTACGCAGAAATGCTCCTTTTCGCCTATAAATACCTCCACCACGAAGGAGGAAGGTAAGCAGAATTTGCTGGCCCAAGCTCTGCCATTCTCACCACTTATACTAACTTAAGCATCGGAGTGTTTACGCCGGAGACCCCCTCCGGCGTCTTGCAGGTACATCGGACCGCCGCGGACAATGAATCCGAGGAGCCCTTTCACCTTCTACCCTTCGGCAACAGACAAATTCTTATCAAATTGGTGCTTTCATTGAGAGTTTTGGTTCTATTAAGTGAGCATCCTTAATAACCAAGCTCCATTTTTCCCGAAGTTCGAAGGATTATGGCTTCAGAATCAGATCCCGTGTTGTCTCAATCCTCCAGCATCCCGTACACCACTCGCCGATGACTTTTTCCTTTCGCTACTTCTGATACTTCTATTGCAATGCAAGAGATCACCATAGGGGATCAGATTCTCCCTTTAGACAAGTGACAGAAACATCCGCATCCCAGATTTGTTCCCCTTTTTCCCAGATAGCGAGACCCAGCTATTCTACCCCCCAAGCGAGGGGATCCGTGATACGTGATGCAGAAAACCCTCTCGTGAACTCAATAGCGGCCCTCCAACCCCAATTGGATCAATTGACAGAATTAGCTGCTGGGTTTGCGCCTCATGTCTCAGGACCCGGTGTGTCCTCCCAGATAGTTTTCACTCCGTCTATTGTCAATGAGCGACCGTTGTCGCCGCAACAATCCAGAGGGTTTCCGTTTTCCTTACCCTTATCATCGCCCGCTATGAATGTCCCGCAACTTGCACATGGACATGTCGAACCTTCTGGGCAATATAGGAGAGAAATCCCTATCTCCTAGAATGTCCCGCAACTCGCCGATATGATGAATATCGAGAACATTGGGATGACAGGCGAGATGAGATATTCAGAGAACCATCTCCTAGATACAGTGAAAGATCAAGCAGCAGGAGGCATCGGACTCGAACGCCAAGAAGCCGCAGCCGATCTCCCAGGCAGCATCGTGAATATGACCCTCATAACCGAAGATACAATGTCGAAAATCCTCCTCCGCATCGACCTCACGGATTCCCTGACGGTAACGCTGGTCACCCATTCAGTTACCGCGTGAGACATCACAGGGTCCATCGACATGTAAAACTCCCTACAGAATCATATGATGGCACGAAAGACCCTATTTCTCACCTTAATAAGGTGAAAGACTTTGTGCAGTTCCAAACCCGTAGTGATACCGCGCTATGCCAAATTTTCGTCATGACACTGTCAGGAGTGGCACGTCTCTGGTTCGAGGGACTCCCAGCCGGATCTATTGATAACTTCACCCAGCTGGAAGATAAGTTCAGGAGTCGGTTTAGCACTGCAATCCCCATCAGGAAGTCAGCGGCTGCGCTATTTGATATTCGTCGAAAATCGCAGGAATCGTTGAATGAAGTTTTAGGTCGATTTGATCTCGAAATGTCCCTGACGCCAGGGGTCACTATCAATTTTACAGTGGAAGCCCTAAAGCGTAACTACCGTTACGGAAAATTGAGAGATACATTAATGGTGGACCCACCATTGACCCTGGATGCACTAAGACTGAAAGCGCATAATTATGCGAGGATGGAAGAAGAGAAAAATAGAGAGCGGATGCGGGACATGCCGTCAGACCCGTACCTGGCCTCTAACACCCCACCTAGCAACGCTCCTGATACGCGACCAAGCGATGATTATGGCCAGCGGAAAGAGCACGCCGCCAAGGCCTTTAATCGGCAGAGAGGTAACTTTTCAAAAGGGAGACCTGGACGTTCCCCTACCCGAAAATAAGCGAATCCGCCAAAAGGCCGGATATACGACCCTGACCTTCCTTCCCTCATACTCCCAAGAGCAGAAATCCTAGCGATAGTCCAGCAACAAAATCTACCCATCCGTTACCCAGCTCCTGTGAAACCAGGAGTAATTATGGGAGGAAGAGAGAACACATTCTGTAAATTCCACAAAGTCAAAGGACATTCAACGGATGTATGCAGAGAACTAAAACTGGCCATAGAACGCCTAGTTGAAGAAGGCTATCTCAGAGAGTTTGCCACCAAGGCAAGAGAAGGGGCCAGGAACAATCCGGCTGAAGGGATAACTGACCATAAGCAAACGCCCTCTCACGCCACGGGAGCTAACGCGATCCCCCTCAGGCAAAATAGGGAGACACTCATTGTTCACAGCGACCAGGTGCTTATGATTAATATCATCGCGGGCGGGACACCCTACTTTGATGAAACTATACAACAAACGCCTGGTCCTGGGGAGAAGAGCAAACGAGAAAGCACACAGGTGAAAATCGAGGCAATAAGCGCTTTAGACAAGATGGTATTGTCCTTCTCAGAAGAAGACGAGAAAGGCATTGTTTTCCCGCATAACGATGCGTTGGTAGTAACACTCATTATCGGCAGTCACGGAGTAAGAAGAACTCTTGTCGATAATGGGAGCGCGGTAAATCCATTTTCGCTAGAAGCATACAACCTGATGAAGCACCCTGATGGTGAGCTAACGCCTTGTAAAAGGCCAATTATTGGGGTTTATGGGGTCCAGATCCCGGTAACAGGGATCACGTCACTGCCAGTGTATTTCCGAGAAGACACATCCAAACGCTCAGAAGAATTATTATTCATGGTCGTAGACTTGACTCTGCCCTATAATGTCATACTGGGGCGACCGTTCGTCAATCGCTTCGGGGCAGCAATATCACAAAAACACCTGCAGATGAAATACCCCTCGTGGGACGGCGTGGTTTCAATCAAAGGAGACCAGAAGCTTGCAGCCGAATGCTACTTGCTCATGACTCAAAGGAGTTGTGATCGTTATGTATGCGTAGCGGACGATCCCTTTGATGATAAGGAAGAAAAGTGCACCCAGCCACTAGATAAGATGATGTCAATACCTATCGGTGAGGAAAGTGAAGTGAATCTCTTGACCAGCGAAAAGCTAAGCCCTGAAGAGAATGTGCAGATAGCTCGACTGCTAAGAAAATACAAAGGAGAGTTCGCGTGGAAACCAGCGGACATGCCTGGAATTTCACGAGAGGTTGCGGAACATCGGTTGAACGTTAAACTTAACGCCAAGCCTGTTCAACAAAGGCGACGTGTTTTCTCACTGGAAAAGATAGCAGCTATCGAGAAAGAACTATTAAAGCTCACGGACGAGGGGTTCATCCGAAAAGTCCAATACCCGACCAGGCTGGCTAACCCTGTGTTAGTCCCTAAGCCTAATGGAGATTGGCGCATGTGCATCGACTTCACCAACTTGAACGATGCCTGCCCCAAGGATTGTTATCCCCTTCCCCGAATAGATTAGTTGGTTGACCAAACCGCTGGGTATGCCTACCTAAGCTCTCTAGATGCTAACTCCGGGTATCATCAAATTCCCATGGCCGTGGAAGATGAAGAGAAAACCGCCTTCATCACCCCAAAGGCCACTTACTGCTACACTGCAATGCCGTTTGGGCTGAAAAACACCAGGGCAATATTCCAGTGCATGGCAAATAAAGTCTTTGAAAACAAAATTGGGAAAAATGTAGAAGCCTACGTGGACGACATCCTGGTCAAAAGTCGAAGCTTTAAAGACCACCTAGCTGACTTGGAAGAAGTCTTCAACGTGATGAAAGAATACAAAATGAAATTGAATCCGCAAAAATGCATGTTCGCGTTCCAAACGGGTAAATTCTTGGGCTATGTGGTTAGCTGGAAGGGTATCCAGCCTAACCCTTCGAAGATAAGAGCCATCCAAGACATGATACCCCCTCGGACTGTCAAAGAAATACAGAAGCTCACTGGTGCGTCATCACGTTAGGACGGTTCATCTCCAAGCAGGGTGAGACTTTTTCAAGGTCATTCGAAACAAGGCCCACTTCGGGTGGACAGAGGAATGTGAGAAAGCATTCGCGGGGCTAAAAGCTTATCTCTCATCTGATCTAGTGCTAACGAGGCCTGAATCCGGCGATGAGCTATATTTATACCTGGGCGTAGCTGACGAGGTAGTTAGTGCTGTCCTCATACAAAGTGAAGGGCACATACACCGCCCCGTGTTTTTCGTCAGCCATATATTGAAAGACGCTGAGCTACGATACGCCCGCATTGAGAAGATAGCGCTTGCCCTAATACAGGCAATGCGGAAGATGGATCGGTACTTCCAAATCTTTAGAAGACGTCCTCAGGAAGAATGTTAATCGCCATCCCGTCACAGTACTCACCGACCAGCCTTTGAGGAAAATCTTTAGAAAACTAGAATCCTCAGGAAGAATGTTAATTTGGGCAATCGAACTCTAACAATACGGGCTACAGTACAAAGCTAGACCAGCTATTAAAGCCCAAGCGTTAGCGGACTTCATAGCGGAATGCACATTCACAAAGGATGCGCTAACAGACCTGTCAGAAGAGGAGCCAGAGGATTCATACTTCTCATCCCCGGAAACATATACGGACTTATGGGTTATTCACGTAGACGGAGCAAAAAATCAAGAGTTAGCAGGCGCGGGTGTTTTCCTAATCGGACCAAACGGTATAGAGATACGATATGCTGTCAGAATTTTGCAACCATTGTCCAACAATGCGGCTGAATATGAAGCGTTGCTAGCAGGGCTCAGAATAGGAAACAACTTCTCTATCGAAGCTGCGCACACCACAGGAGCGGAACGCGGTCTACGCTTGAAGATACGCGGAGATTCTAAACTGATAATAAACCAAGTCCTAGGAAACTCCCAAGCCAGAGAGCCTATCATGATTCAATACCTGGCCAAAGTAAAGCGTGAGCTATCGGAAATACAGGGAAAAGGCACCCAAGTCACCTTTGAGCATATTCCCAGGGAGGATAATGCGGAGGCTGACAATCTCGCCAAAATGGCAACCAATTTAGAAGCCTCCGTACCCAGGGATGTGCACTACGGGGAGCTATCCACACCTTCTTTCATGGAAGAACAAGCATCGCTTTGTGTGGAGGAAGTAGAGAACGACTGGAGAATCTCAGTAATAAAATATCTGAAGCAAGACGAGCTACCAGCAGAAAACGCTGAAAAAAGGAAAATCCTGAGATGTTTCTTCCACCCGGCCGCTAAGTGCATATCGGAACAGGAAGGCCTTCACGTGTTGCGAGAAATTCATGAAGGAATATGCAACATGCACGTCGCCAGCGACACCTTGGCAGTCCAAGTGTTTCGGTCAGGGTTCTACTGGCCCACTATTCGGAGAGATTGCCACAACTTCGTAAAAACCTGTCAGAAATGTCAAGAATACGCGAAGATCCCTCGAAAATCGGCCGTGCAGATTTCAGAGATAGTCGCTCCATGCCCGTTTGCCAAATGGGGCATTGACATCTTGGGCCCATTTCCGAAGGCCAGATCTCAATTAAAATTTGTGGTCGTGGTGGTAGACTATTTCACAAAATGGGCAAAAGTAGAGGCGTTAGCCACCATCACCACTAAGAAAATCTGGCGTTTCTTTAAGCGCCAAGTCATTATGCGATTTGGGGTACCTCATGTACTGGTTAGCGACAACGGAATGCAGTTTACGAGCCAATTCTTCAGAGATCAATGTGCAGAATGTCAGATCGAACAAAGGTTCTCTTCCGTAGCGCACCCTCAAACTAATGGTCAGGCCGAAGTGACCAACCGCAGTATTCTTAGTGGCATCAAAAGAAACCTGGAAGGTTCCAAAAAGAAATGGCCAGACGAATTGCCATACATATTGTGGGCCTACCGCATGATTATCAAGGCTAGCACGGGAGAAACCCCATTCGCGTTGGCCTTTGGAACAGAAGTTGTCACGCCGGTAGAAATTGGCACCATAAGCCTTCGAGTGGCTCATTTCAGGGAGGAAACCAACGAAGAAAGGTTACGCGCTAACCTTGATGCACTTCCAGAGATACACGAGGAGACACTCCTAAAAACCCTGCACTACAAAAGGAAAATGGCACAATACCACAACAGGCAAGTGAGAGAGCGATTGCTTAAAGTAGGGGATCTAGTGCTCAGAGACAAACGAGTAGCAGTGCAACGCATGGGGAAGCTTAGCCCAAATTAGGACGGACCGAACCGTGTCACCCGCGTTGTAGGGAGAGGAGCATACCATTTGGAAACACTCGAGGGGACTCCCCTGCAGAACTCTTGGAACATAGCTAGGTTGAAGCTATACCATGCCAGAAACTAGTCTTTCTTATCCGGTAATATCAGCATTATTCTAACAAATGAATCAGAAGCACTCTCCGTGCACTGTACAACTGGAAATATGCAGGCAATGAAGAATGCTAGGAGTGAAAATCCTATCCTTGTGTTGGCTGGTCCTGATCAGACAACTCACTAAGACGAGGCACGTCCTGGCATAACATAGCGTTGGGAGTGAAAATCCTATCCTTGTGGTAACCGTGCTCACATAGACGACCCATTAAGACGAGGCACGCCCCAACGCCCCCGGGAGTGAAAATCCTATCCTTGTGGTAACCGTGCTCACATAGACCGCCCATTAAGATGAGGCACGCCCCGGCATCCTCGGGAGTGAAAATCCTATCCTTGTGGCAACCATGCTCACATAGACGGCCCATTAAGACGAGGCACACCCCGAGGAGAGAGCAACTCCGTCCTGGAAGTAAAAATCCTATCCTTGTGGCGATCGTGCTCACACAGACGGACCACTAAGATGAGGCACGCTCCAGAGACGCGAGGTTTCAGCGCTTGGGAGTGAAAATCCTATCCTTGTGGTAACCGTGCTCACATAGACCGCCCATTAAGATGAGGCACGCCCCGGCATCCTCGGGAGTGAAAATCCTATCCTTGTGGCAACCATGCTCACATAGAAGGCCCATTAAGACGAGGCACACCCCGAGGAGAGAGCAACTCCGTCCTGGAAGTGAAAATCCTATCCTTGTGGCGATCGTGCTCACACAGACGGACCACTAAGATGAGGCACGCTCCAGAGACGCGAGGTTTCAGCGCTTGGGAGTGAAAATCCTATCCTTGTGATGCCCGGTCCTGATCAGACGACTCACTAAGACGAGGCACGCCCCAAGCCAACCGTTGATATTTAGAATGAAAAGAGATACCCCAACTAGTAATCGAGCGGTTGATACCCGGTGAAGTAGAGCTGGAGAGGTGTCCATATCACAGCAACATTGTCGCGGCAGGCTTGAATTTAGCAAGACTAGATAATTCCCCGGACAACAAAGGGTGGCATTAATTTAAGTACAACACGGACAGAAGTAACGCTGACTTATCCTCGGAAATACTACCAGAGACACAATGATAAGGTAACAGAAAGATACAGCTGAGAAGCCTATATTGAAAGTCAAGCCACTACAGAAATGATATATCTCCAAGAACAGAAACATGGCAGCAAACGCCGCGGTTGAACAATCGCACAAACAGTATTATGAAGCGAAGTGGATAAAGAAATTCCATTCAAAAAAGCAGCGGCCTAACCAAGAGAGAAGTAATATTGTTAAATAATATTACAAAATAAAGGAAGGCGCATCAGCTACAAAAATCAAAAATAAATAAGGCATGATGTCTAAGGAGCAGTTGACGTATTGCCTCCTCCTTGCTGAACGGTTCTTGAGCGATACAAGTCCTCATCAGAAATAGTTGCGACCCTCTTGTCGAAGAAGTCAGCAAGAACTTGAATACGAGGATTCTCTACCCCGTAATTATGCATAAGGGCCTCTGACATGACTGCCCCACCTTCCTTCAAGTACCAACGACTCTTCTCGGCAGAAAGAGCAAGCTCGGCAGACATCTCAGCATTCCTCTGCCTCTCCCGACCTAACTCGGCTCCCTCTTGTGAAAGGCATTCGTTCAAAGAAATACCCTTCTGTTTCTCCTCTTCTAAGGCAAGCTTAACAGCTTCCACCTCCTGCTTAGCAGTCACTGCCTCCCGCTTAGCAGTCTCTGATTCCTGTTTGGCAGCGGTAAGGGCGTCCAGAAGACCCTGACGCTCAGACATCAGTTTATCTATCTCCCCTCACTCATCTGCCGTCACTCTGGCGTTTTCCTCATCCATGTAATGGAGATGGTAGAAGGAAGAAAACACTTAAGAACGGAGGAAGTTTATGCGCTCCTGTTGGTTCTTAGCCACAAAGGCATCCCTCTCTCTTTAAAGAAACATCATCTCAGCCGCCAGGAAGGAGGTAGACACGAGGATAGCGTCACTGCTAGCATCCGCCGGAAATTGCAGAGTGTTATCTCTAAAAGAGCGCAAGTCAATCTGGTGAGTAGGGATAACGGGAGGAAGATATGAAGTGGCACCAGCCATCAAGCTGGGAACAGGGCCGCCCCTCGCGACAGCAGGCGGAGACATCGGAACGAAAAGTAGAGTAGAGGGAGAAGGAGGGCGGCTGTTGGAACCTCCCATGCTAGGAACAAAAGCCCCCTCCGCGCCAAGCGCTCCAAGATTAAGAGAGTTCGAGTTAAAGCCTGCAGCAACGGAAGTAGAATAGAGCCGAGAATCACCAAAAATGTGAGGATCGCCGCCGAAACTAGCGCCTTGTGATTGCTCGACAGGCGCACCGCCACCCCCAAGGGTCGTCAGAGGAGGATTAGCGGTAGACGACGAAGGGCTATTTTGAAGCTCATAACGAGCCTTCTTCTGACGCTCTATGAGGGACTCTGCGATAGACATACCGCCTTGAGAAGATGAATGAGCAGGGACAGCGCCGACTTCCTAATAACACAAAAGCATAATAAGAAAACTGCGTGAAAAGAAAGAAAGTGGTAGAGGAAACAAATAAGTACCTGGGTGCCTAAAGGAATCAGAGGAATTCTGGAAGGGATCGTATCAGTTGTCACCTCCGAAGAAACGACAGTCTGGGAAGAAGCGAGATACGTAACACTCACTTTCCTAGCCCTCTTCTTCTTCACAGCACGAGTTCTTGGAGGCGGCGCTTGGGCAGTGTCTAGAGCAGCAGCGGTAACCTCCCTTTCAACAGCGGTAGCAGCTGCGACAGCTTCGGCCTCGGCTTCCACCTTTTTCTTTTGCTCCCGTTTCCTCTTCCTTCGAAAGTACTCAGGCTCCCAACCGGGTGGAGGCACTGCACAGTTACAAAATGTTAGCGTTAGTACTTCCCGGCAACGTAAAGGAAAAAGGCCAAATGCTCACCCTTTTTGCATTTCTCCATATCCAACCCGTTAGCCACTTTACGGGCGTCAACGCTAAAGTCCAGTTGAAGCAGCGTCTTCAACCAACCATCTTCCGAGTCAGAGAGGGGTTTCCTGCTACCCCAAGCCCCATCTTTAATTTCTTCATTAAAGTCGTCCCTCCATAAAGGCTCAGGCAGGTCAACAATGAAAAATCCCTCCTTCTAGCCAGGAACGGAGGATTCAATGCCCATGAGATTCCAAGTAAAGGGCTTCAGCGAGCTATCTTCATAACGGGGAGATATCGATATCACCCCTTTACGAGAGTACAGCTGGAAAATATTATGAAGTAACGCTAAAGAGGGGGATTCAATCCCTTTGAATCGGCGCAATGCTGCAAATCATGTTAGGGCTCAACTGAGCCGGAGCCAAGTCAGAATCAGCCAGCAACAGTTTCACGAGCGGATCAAGGGGAAGCCGAAACCCATAATCAAACAATTTAGCATATAACATTCTACTATTACCAGCTAAAAGACTGTTCAAGCAGAGCGATTCAGAAGCAACATGCATGGGATAATCCTTAGGGAACCGAACACTAAACTCGGCCAATTTGCGATGAATTAAAGGCAGAGTATAGAGAGAAGTGGGCGTATTATCAATTTTTTCTTCCCCAAAGACCTTTGAGGATCTCCTTCCTCGGCAGATTTCTTAGAACGAGTCTTAGCCATTACCAACAAAAAGAAGAAAGAAAGAGAAAGAAAGGGCGTGTGTACCTTCGCAAAAGAAAACACCAGGAGTCCCAGACTAGAAAAGAAGGAGCGGCGCGGGTTATTTTCCAGAAAGTAACAACGGACGAGAAAGGAGATAGGGAAAACATTATATACAACCCTGAGAGGGTAAAAAGGCACGACCAGTTAACAACTGACACATGGCAAAGCGGCGTGACAAAGAGCGTGGCACGCGCGAGAAGGCGTAAGTTTTAAAACGATGATGAAACACTTCAGCACTCGTATCTCCCTAGAAGGCGCTTGCTTCAAGCGCCTCTCCGTGAGAAGGACACGTGTCTTTCCTCATCATTACTCTTTAAATCGCATTAATTAGGGACTTGTAGCATTTAATGACCTAAAAAGCAGTGCTAGCCTCACCGTGCGACCTCATGAAACGGCGCGACAGTACAGAGAGGCTAACGAAGAGTGAGTAACAGCAACAATACAATGAACCAAACGGTGCGATAAAGGTTGCATGGCATCAACATTATTACAGAAAGAACGATGTCAAATGATTTTCCACGGAAGAATAAAAGAAATAGAGATAGCGAATGGAATAATGGTCAAGGGGGAGATTCAAGAATTTGCTGCGGCACTTGAGCCACCCCTCGGGGGAAAATGTTGTGCACCCTCACCACCATTGTCGTCAGTCCTTTCTCCCTCCGGGGCAGACGAGCCATTCCTATTTTTGCTAACCTCGTCCATCACGTTAGAAACATAGTCAGCAACTTGGGCCGGATCAGAAGAGTCACCTTTAAAGCGGGTTGCGAATTCAGAGGTGAAGGCTTCTAAGACCTTCTTTTTCCACCACTCCATTTTCAGCGATGTCCTGGCAAACTCCTCATCTCGAGCTAGCATCTCTTCGCGAAGAAGGAGATTTTTCTTCTTTTCTAATGCCAACTCTGCCTCCAGAACTTCAACCTTTGCTTTCCCTGTGGATCTCTCTCTGCTTAGCTCCTTCCGTGATTCGTCATGGAGACGTGTTAGCAACCTCACTTGGTCCGCCGTTCGGTCAAGCTGCACCTTTTGAGCGCATATCGCACTAGAAAAGTTTCACAATTCATGATCATGAACTTCGAACAGATAGTTCAGATGGCGGAAGAGATCCAGAGAGTCATTCATAATATGCCGGTGGCGGGCCTTCGGAGAAAGCTGAAGAAATTTCTTTCTCTTCGCGGGAACTCATCATTTCCCCTATCAAGGGTGCGGTAAACTCATCTCTAGAAAAAGGATTGGACACCCCGACAGCGCGGAGACCGTCAAAACAGAACCCTGTCGAGTTCATACGATAGTTTGGGGTCCCGTTAGGGCCGCTGTAGGAAAGATTGACTGTTGGACTTGAAGAAGAACCCTCGGCAATCACATTCGAGATAGGAGTGAAGAACAATTGCAGAAGGGCTTTAGGCGGCAACTCAGTAACTGAATCCGCTGCGGAAGACGTGACCACTACATCGGGAATACAGTGAGAAATTGGAGAATCAGGAGTGATAGCTGTAGAAGGAAAGCCTGTCACCGGTGGGGTCCCCGCCTCGGTAGAACGGGTGGCAGCCGACGCCTCAGTAGTCTTCACCGACTGAGAAGTACTTACCTTGGATGAAACGACAGGTATGGAAGCAGCCGTCACACTAACAGAAGAAACTCCGATAGCCCGTCCACTCGTGTTTGTTCGAAGCTTTTTTCGGTGAGAGGAAGAAGCATGGCGGAGGTCTGGTTTAACATCCATATCCTCGTCGTCACTATCAAATACCCTTGTTATGGGTCGGCTTGAGTCTGTTCTCCCGCGACGATCTGGTAGCCAATTCTCGATGAAACGAGAAGATCGGACAGAGCCGCCGAACCTTCGCCCTCCCCGAGCAACTGTCTTGGTCCTTCCCCTCTGGGGCCGAGCGCTTTGGCGAGTAGAGCCTTCGCCATGGGGAGAGGCTGGTAAAGTTTGGAGCGGCGTTACATTCAAAGGAGCGTTAGCATTACCAGATGATTGACCGTCAGTGTCTCCTGAAAAAGAAACGTGTTAGGACAAGGAACGAATGCAAAGAAAATGCGAGAAAAGGTAGACTCACCCATAACGCACTCCTCTAGAGGCTTGAACAAAGCAAATTCGCGGATACGATAGCAGGTATCCACGTCCAACAAGGCGTTAGCCTGCTCTAGCTCAGTTCTGGTCAGTACCACGGGATTTGTCCAAATGGGGCCTATGAGCTCCTGGTTAAAGTTAATGCGCCACAAACGGGACGGTAGCTTGAGAATGAAGAAACTACTTTTCCAGTCAGCCACACCCCTCTCAAAGCCCCGAAATCGCTACCAGAATGACTGCACGAACGCGTCATCCCATCGAGGAGTGATGTCGATTAAACAATTGTGACAATTCATACTAAAGAATTTGCGAAATAAATTGAGGGATGGGGTGAGAATGTTCTTCAACTCGCAAGCGCGAAGAAAGGCATAAACCCCACACCAGGAAGAAGGAGTTATCTGGGCAGGATTAAGGTTGTGCTCCCGCAGCAGCGTTAGTATTGAATCATGGACGAGAAAGCGAAAACCGTAGAGGAACATCTTAATGTAAAGTAGCCTACAGAAACCCCACGCCGGATTATGAAGCCGCATGTAGCTTTCAGGAACAAAGGGCTCATATTCGGGGGGAAAGGTAATACCGTGTTCCTCCAGTTCGGCCCTTAGAACCACATCGCACGTAAAAATACTGGGTGATTGTACGACCTCTGGATCCACGGGTCTCTAGAGAACCTGGCGAGGCCTATTCCTAACCATAATAAATCAGCAAATAGGAAATCTGAAAGGATTGAAGTAGTACCTTAAGAGGGAAGATTTATGGGTGACTCGGTGGACGACGGCGGGAGACCGGGAAGTTCTTCTGAGAAAAAGACGAAGGAAGACGAAAGAAAAAATTTAAAGTAGGGGCAAAAAGTGTTGGAAAGAGAAAATGGTCCCTTCTTAAAGGGTCAAATGCCACCGCATTAATTGAACTACCAACCATGCTAACACGCGTGTAAAAAGAAGCCGGCCATGTGGAAACATATTAAAAGAATCTAAAATGAGAAGTTATTCGTCGCATGGCGACAAAGTTGACACAATCAAATAATCGCGAAACGGTTACCTCAGCAAGGATAACCCCTCGTGTTAGCTATCCACAAGACCAACACGCTGACGGGAAGATAATGACAAAGAGAAAAAGATAGAAAGCATCACTTTATTCATAAGATGCCAAAAGGCATATACAGTATGCCTAACATAAGGGCACTAATCCTCATCGGGCCAGTAGATGCCATAGTGATAAACCCCGTCGTCATCCAGAAACGGCATCTTCTCGTTAGCAGGTGGAAAGGGCTCATCCACTCCCCTCTCCGAGCCGAGCCCTGACGGGCCTGACCTTTCCTTGGTAAATGACACTACCGTTCCAGCACCAGCATCAATGGAGGAAGTTTTCTCCAGCGAACAATCAGACAAAGGAAAGAATTTGCTACCCTCCTGAGTAGCAGAGCCAAAAGAATCAAAAGGCGCGATAGACACCTTGGAGGTTTTATCCCTCCGCCTCTTGCGGTCCTTTCGACGGGCTGGCGGCCTCCATGGTGGCGACGGAGGAGGATGATCTGAGTCCGGCGAAGTCGGAGGGGTTGGCAGGGAGTTGCGATCCGCGGTACCCAAAAAGTAGAAATCTGCCATTCGATTCACAAATGAGTAAAAGAGAAAGAAGAAGATGAAGATAAACAGAAAAAGGGAAAGTAACTCCCTTAAATAGCCAAGGAGACGCTCCGATCCTCTCGCGTGCCCCTGAAAAACAATTAAGGCGCCTGGGAAAAGTAACCCTAATTGCAGAATCCAATCTGGCACAGGCATACCCGCTCGTTAATTGCGTCAATCAGAGGACACCAAAAAACAGCCCAACCACCTACCCTTGGGAAGGCGGCCCAGAAAATAGTTGAAGCAGAGCATTCATTGCCGATTCCCAGGACATAACCACTGTAGTACTGTGTCCCGACGAAGACTCATTTTCGGTTGGGCTTACAATGAATGCCTCTAACTAACACAACAAGAAATCAAACAAGGAAAAAGAAGACTTGATGGTGATAGAAACAACCATTTATTTATTTGTGGCCTGAATGGCCTTAGCGTCTAGACGCATGTACAAGAAAGCATAAGAAAAAGAAACAAGAGGAAGCAAAGACAGCGGTCAAGCGTTGGACCCAGCATCATCCTCCCCTAGCACGACGGGAACCTCCCTTAAGGCGTCAGCAACGGAGGTCAGTTCGGTAGAACATGCCCTCATACCCTTCAAGCAGCAGGTCAGTAAGTCCTTCCTCTGCTGCAGCATAGAAGCAATCACCTCGATGCGGGAAGTGGTGGCGGCCAACTTCGCCAAACTCTCCAAAGGACTTAAATCTCCTAGAGACATTCCCAGCTGCCTAGACAGAATGGGGGTTGACATTCCTTGCAATTCCAGGACATCCTCCAAGGTCTTGGTGATCATCCTCTTTAGGAATCCGATGTCACCCTCAGTGAGGTTCTTCAGGGTCAAAGCTTTGGAGATCAGGAACTTTCTGGTCAGCTCATCCATGGTGAAAATATAAGAGGAAAAAGTGAAAAAGATGTGAGAAACTTCCACGGAGGAAAGCTTCAATTTATAGACTCGGAAGAACGGCGGTCAGGGCAGGCCCATTTCCTAACAAAGAGCCACTCCGACATATAAAAGACTGATAAGCTGAAGAGGGAGCGTTAGCCCTTGGTAAACACTCGGGCTCATTTTCAGTTGGGCTTATGATAACAATACGCCTAACGATAAGGGTATTTTCGTCTCATACCCCGCATGGAGAGAAAATGGTTGCTGTTCCTACCGTCACGGTAGCATCGAAGCTACCGTCTCTCCCTAGGAGATTGACACCAGGATGGTCGACGTCAACGGGGGGGTCCCGCACGGCCCTTTGTGATGACCAAAGGCGCTATCCCATCCTAGTGTAAAATGAACGTCTGGAGAATAACATAGCCGTTACCTTGCCTAGGTAACGGCTACCCCCACATCTAACGCCATGATGGCATATCGCACCATGGGAGAACTATAACCCCTGACGGGAGCGATAGCCCCTAGTAATCCAAACTACGCAGAAATGCTCCTTTTTGCCCTAAACAACCTACACCCTGAACAACCTGTCATGGCTGAAAATGGTGACGGTGGGGATGGCAAAGTTGTCGTCACTCCCTACATCTCGGAACTGAATGTTACCGCCGAGACCACTGCTGGGTGCATCACGTGGCCTACTGTTGCTCATGACTGGATTATCAAATCCTTCGTCCTGCACTACTTGCCCAAGTTCCATGGCATCCCTAGAGAGAGCGCCCTCCGACATCTCTAGCAGCTCCATACTGTTTGTGAAGCTCTAAAACCCCCACAAGTGGACATCAATCAAGCTAAGCTTAGAGCGTTCATGTGGTCGCTTGAAGATTACGCTCGCAACTAGTTCTATGATCTGCCCGCCCTATCCATTACTAGCTGGGCCGACATGTTCAAGGCATTCACTGAAAAGTACTACCCCACTTCTATGGCCAATATAACCAAGAAACAGCTAGTCTGCATTACGTAGAAAGAGAATGAGAACATTGGACAGTACTATGAGCGGTTCAAAAAAATGCAGACTCCTTGTCCCTCGCACAACATTCCCGACCACGCTCTCCTTGGGTATTTCCACAAGGGATTGCGAGGGCGAAGCAAAGAATTGATTGATGCTGCCAGCAACGGTGATATGCTTGCCCTAACTCTAGAAAATGCAAAAATCCTTTTAGAGCGCATGGCTAAGAACGCTGTACCATTGGACCAGCTAACTCCTACCACTCATGACGCTCGATCTGTTGCTATAGAGAACCAACTCTCCACCCTTACGGGAATGATTCAGAATTTAGCCAGCGGCCAGCCCATGCAGATCAAAGCCTGTGGCATCTATAACTTTACTGACCACCCCACGGACGCCTGTCCGCATGTTCTAGATGAAGTGGATGTGAACGCTATTGGGAACTATAATGGGGCCCCAGGAAGCATGATTCGTATACTCAGAATTATCTCAATGGTTGGCGGCACCCGAACTTGAGCTATGGCAACAATAACCAGCAGCAGCCTATGCCGAACCAGGTGCAACCACATAATCCATTCCAGAATCAACAACAACCACCCTTCAACCTCCAGAATTTCAAGCCTCGGCCCAATTACAATAACAATCAGCAACACCAATACCAAGCTCCACAGGGGAAGATGGGATTCCCTCCCCCAGCTACTGAGGAGCCTAGTTGACGACATCTTGTTATTGATATGCAAAAACAATTGGTTGTCTTATCTGCTGAGGTGAAGGACCTGAAGAATGGAGGACGACTACCACCACAGCCAGAAGCCAATCCTAAGCATGGAGCTTGCGCCATGAACCTCCGCAGTGGCACGCAGATACCTGACCGCCATCCGCTTGCCCGAGAAGCTGAGCTCCCTGACTCCACCCCTGTGGTTGAGAATGTTAAGGTCACAGCCGAAAAGGAAAAGAAGGTTTACACTTCTAGGAAACCAGGTACGCCGATTAAGCATGACAAGAATTCTGAATTCTCTGACGATTTCATCATCAAGGTCCTTGAGCCTCCGTTTCCACACAGGTTAGTCAAAAAGAAAAAGGATAAAGAAGAAAAAGAATTTTTTGACTTATTTAGTAAATTCCAAATTAACATTCCACTTATGCAAGCTATTAAGAATGTTCCACGTTATGCTAAGTTTCTGAAATCCTTATGCACTAACAAAAGTAAATTGGCCAACGTAAACAAAATTAGCGTGAGTGTTAATGTCTCTGCTGTTATCCAAAGAAAAATCCCTCCAAAGTGTGCAGATCTAGGAATGTTTACAATTCCCTACAAGCTTGGAGGTACTGACATTGGTAAAGCTATGTGTGACTTAGGTGCAGGTATCAACGTCTTGCCCTTGACGATATACACTCGGCTGGAACTCGGACCACTGAAGCCAACCAGAGTTGTCATCCAGCTGGCAGATCGATCACTAATCTATCCAGAAGGGATCATCGAAGACATCCTAGTCCAAGTTGGCAACCTCCTTTTTTCGGCCGACTTGTATGTGATCAGCATGGAGAACGAACAAGGCACCAAATCCTCTGATGTTTTGTTGGGCCGACCTTTCCTCAGGACTACACGTGTGAAGATAGACATCTATGATGCATCGATTACACTCGAGTTCGATGCACAGATTATCTGATTTAGCATGACTGATGCCATGCGTTTCCCTTCTAAGTTTTCTAGTCTCAATTTTATTGATATTGTTGACCCAGATGTTGAGGAAATTGCTGACTTATTTTCTCTAGATCCTCTGCAGCTTGCTCTAGCCAATAGTGTCAACTTCGCGGAGATGCAAAATCTGGAATCCAAATTTATCACCCCTCCAGCTCTGCGAGAGATCGTTTCTGTCTTGGAAACCACTCCTCATTCTCCCTTTAAGATGGTAGTAACCTCTCTACCCTCTGAATACACTAAGCTCCCTCTTTCCATTGTGCAGGCCCTGAATCTGGAACTCAAGGTCTTGCCCAAGCACCTGAAGTATGCTTACCTTGGTGCAAACGAATCCTTACCCGTGATCATCTCCAGCAAACTCAATGCAGAAGAAGCAACATCTCTAGTTGCCCTACTGAAGGAATTCAAGAGAGCCATCAGATGGACGATTTCAGATACCGAAGGATTGTCCCTAGCTCTGTGCACACATCGGATACACCTAGACGATGCTAGCAAGTCAGTTCGCCAACCACAGCGCCATCTTAACCCACCAATGATGGAGGTCGTTAAGAAGGAAATATTAACGCTCCTCGATGCTGGTGTGATCTACCCCATCTCGAATAGTACTTGGGTCAGCCCGGTTCAAGTTGTTCCGAAGAAGACCGGTATCACTATCAACACGGGACAAAAGGGTGAACAGATTCCTACACGCATTCAGAACGGATGGCGCGTTTGCATCGATTACCGTCTGTTAAACGCTGCCACAAGGAAGGACCACTTCCCCCTGCCGTTCATTGACCAGATGCTAGAGCGCTTGGCTTGAAAGACACACTACTGCTGCCTCGATGGCTACTCAAGATTTCACCAGATACCGGTTGCCCTCGACGATCAAGACAAGACCACCTTCACCTGCCTCTTCGGTACATTCGCTTACAGAAGGATGCCCTTTGGTCTTTGCAACGCACCTGCCACATTCCAGCGTTGTATGGTCAGTATCTTCTCCGAGCTCGTTGAACATGGAATTGAGGTATTTATGGATGATTTCACAGTCTGCGGTAATTCTTTTCCTGAATGCTTACTCACCCCACGAAAAGTTTTACAAAGATGTGTTGAAACTAACCTCGTTCTTAATTATGAGAAGTGTCACTTAATGGTAGATCAGGGACTGATTTTAGGACACATCGTTTCTCGCAAGGGAGTCAAGGTGGACAAAGCGAAAATCGAGGTAATTAAGTCTTTACCGTATCCTACTTGTGTACGCGAGGTACGTTCGTTTCTTAGTCATGCAGGTTTCTACAGGAGATTCATCAAGGACTTTTCCAAGATCACGCAGCCGATGTGCTAGCTGCTTGGCCAAGACGTTGAATTCATCTTCGACGAGAACTGTAAAGTCGCGTTTGGCATCCTCAAGCAGAAGCTGATCTCAGCCCCCATTATTCGCGCACCAGACTGGACTCTTCCGTTCGAAATTATGTGCGATGCGAGCAATAATGCCTTGGGAGCTGTGTTGGGACAGAAGAAAGACCGAGAGGTTTATGTCATCTACTATGCCTCAAAACTCATGGATGTTGCCCAACGAAATTACACAACTACAGAAAAGGAGCTCCTCGCCGTGGTCTTTGCCTTGGATAAATTCCGGCAGTACCTTTTGGGAACGAAAGTGACTGTCTTTTCAGACCACACCGCTCTCCGCTGCCTCTTGACCAAGCTGGATGCCAAACCTCGACTTATCTGGTGGATACTTCTACTTCAGGAGTTCAACCTTGAGATCAAGGACAAGAAAGGCACCAAAAACTCTGTAGCTGATCATCTGAGCCGCTTGTCTGCCCAGAAAGACGACTCACTTATTCCTATTCGGGACACTTTCCCTGATGAACAACTTTGTTTTGCCCAAGCCATTGAGTATCCCTGGTTTACTGATATTGCTAATTTCGTTGCCACAGGTCATTTTTCGGCATATTCCTCCCCCTCGGAACAGAAGTGTATCAAGAGGCAATCCAGGTCCTACATATGGGACAGTCCCTACCTTTGGAAGTTCTACTCGGACCAAATCATTTGAAGATGTGTCACCACCGATGAGATCCCTTCCATCCTCAGGTTTTGTCACTCTTCCACAGAAGGCGGCCACTTTGCGGCAAAGAAGACAGCCATGAAGGTTCTGGAAGCAGGACTCTACTGGCCCTCACTTTTCAAAGACAGCTACATATTCTATGCAGCTTGCCCGCGCTGTTAGAGTACAGGTAACATTGGTGCCCGAAACCAGATGCCGCTCAGAGGTATACTCGCTTGTGAAATTTTTTACATTTAGGGCATTGATTTTATGGGTCCCTTTCCCAATTCATATGGAAACGTATATATCCTCTTAGCGGTAGATTACGTTTCTAAATGGGTTGAGGCTAAGGTGACCAGGACTGATGATTCCAAAGTAGTTGCAGCTTTCCTTCACTCTGGTATTTTTAGCAGGTTTGGAGCCCCACGAGCCCTCATTAGTGACCGGGGAACCGACTTCTGCAACAGGGTCATCAGCAGTTTGCTCAAGCAGTATGGAGTCACGCATTATGTCTCCACAGCTTAACCCGCAGACCAACGGTCAGGCTGAGGTATCAAATCGTGAGATCAAGTCAATTTTAGAAAAGACGGTCAACCAATCCCGCAAAGGATTGGAGTTTGAAGCTTGACGACGCTCTTTGGGCTTATCGAACAGCATTCAAGACTCCTATTAGCATGACCCCCTATCGGCTTGTCTTCAACAAACCTTGCCACCTACTCGTTGAGATCGAGCATAAAGCCTTCTGGGCTATCCGGAGAGCCAATTTCAACCTTGACGAGGCTGGACAACATCGCAGATTGCAAATCCAGGAGTTAGAAGAGCTTCGTGATGATGCCTACGAGAATGATCTCATCTACAAGGGCAAGACGAAGGCTTACCATGACAAACTTCTATCTCATAAATCTTTTGATGTCGGACAGAAGGTCTTACTTTATAACTCCCGTTTGAGATTGTTTTCAAGGAAATTGAAGTCCAAGTGGATAGGCCCTTATGTTGTCACAGCCGTTCATGACCATGGCGCCGTTGAAATTCGAAGTTTGGACACTGGAGTCACATTCAAGGTCAATGGACACCGTCTCAAGGCATTCTATGAGGGGTTCAAGCCATTCGTCGCTGAGGAGATGAATGTTGCTGAACCACCTGACCAACTTTAATTCCAGTCGCTAGCGTCTAGGCCGAGACGTTAACCACGGTGCTCTGTGGGAGGCAGCCCACGTTTCTTATTTTTTTCCTATTTTATTTTATTTCATCCTTATTTTCTTTCCTTTTATTTTTATTTTTATTTTATTCCCCTCTTTTGATTCCCATCCCGTGATTTTCTTCATCCCGATTCCCTTCCCATTTTATTTCTATTTATTTCCTTTAATTTTCTCTTTTTATTTATTTACTTTCCCTTTTTATCTTAGGTAATTCCCTTTTGAATTTTAAACTTTTAATGATGACAGGAGCGTGACAGTTGGAGTCTTGCAGTTGAGATTTGATGGACCCCAATCACCAGCCGCCACATCCGCACGTGAGCAACGGCTAGCAGTTGGCAGCCATAAAGGGAGACCCCTTTTTGCCCTTTTTCTCTTCACTTTCCCACTTTTCTTCCATCTCCCTCTTTGCTCTCGACTTCCCTACTCCTACACAAACTCTCCATCTTCTCCCATGGCTCGCTCAAAGAAATCCGCCGCCCACCTCAGCGCTACCCCTAGCCGGCAACCGCAGGACACTCTGTCTACCGTCGCTGCTACCACTCCTTCTGCCACCACCGTCCTTGCCACCACTGGTACTCCACCATCGGCCTTCACAAAACCCAAAACACCCAAAACACGTTCCACCCCTTTCTCCTCGCCGAAGCAACCGCAGTCGACCACCACCGCCGCTACTACTACTCCAGTTGCCCCGACGACCACCACCTCTGTCGTACCCACCGTCTCCCCTGCTAAACAAACACCACCAACCCCAACGGTTGTCAAAACACCAACGACCATACCACTCATCACCTCACCTCCCAAACCCTCGCCCCCAAAACAACCTACTCCTAAAACCACAGTCACTCCCCCAAAAGCCCCTCTAGCCGATGACGAGTCTTCGTCCGGCAAGTATGAGACTAGTTCTGAGGAATCAGCGGACTCCATCGAAACTGCCACTACCGACCATCCCGTTCCCTTGACGACAGTGCCGCCGAGTACCTTCTGCACTGCGGCCGTTGATGCTTCCACTACCACAGCTGAGTCTGGCGATTCCTCGGGTGAGGAGGAATCCGAGGAGGAGGATGAGAAATTTGGCGAAGATTCCGGTGAGGAAGTAGGCTCTGAAGAAGAATCGGAGGAGGCTGCCAATGATGCTCCTAAGGACCAACCCGAGATGACGGTCGCGCAAAGCAAAACTACCACTCCGACGTCCGAAGTCCAGATCACTGGATCTGATCCAGGTCCCAGCGGCTTGCCCATGGGCCATAGCATGACCTCCCGTGGCCACTTGATCGAGCCAGTGTGCTACGCCGAGGGCAAGCAGAAGAAAGTCCAACTCTAGTTCCCTCCCGAAGATGAGGCCTTTATCCCTCCGGCCACTGAGACGGCCGAGGACACCTCCATGGACATTGAGGAACCATCGCCCGTTCGCCCAAAGTGAAAGGCCCCTGCCACGCCAGCTGCTTCTTCTCAGCCCAGAAAATTAGCTCGCGTCATCAACAGCTCGGCCAAGGTGCAGATGCCCACCCCTGCCGCCCGTTCTGCCCACGCTAGAGCAAATGCAGTTGCGCCCTTGCCCAGGTAACGCCTGACCTTGCTCATTTTCATGGATGGCTAGACTTCCCTGATAAGCCCAGCAATGATAGGTTGTTAGCCTTGCATGGTATGCTCGTTTCTCCTTGTGCTAAAATTGATTCTGAATTCTGTGAGAAAATGGGCATAGCTGTTAGGAAGAATGTGTTGATTGATAATATTGGTTGGCCTTGTGCACCCCACTTTCCTTGAATTAAGCCACGAATTCTTTGCTTCTTTTTGGTTTGATACTGCCACGCTTAAACAAAAGGGAAAGGGTAGTTTGCATTTAGGGGCAGATAGGGTAGTTAATTTTCGTTTGATGGATGTTTGGGAGCACCTTTCTGTTGATAAATTTAATGTCATGCTTGGCTTTGTCAAGCAATCTAATTTGGGTGCCCCTTGGTATCTTGGTGCATTCGCTGCATACCCTCCTGAATTTGATTTCACCAGTGCCTTTAAGCAGCTTACTGGCAATCCTAATGCCAAGTCCACTTCATGGAAGTCTAAAGGCCATGAACTGCGTGACCCAGCCCTTCGTGTGCTTCGCCGTTTCCTTGCCCTCACCTTCGCGGGCAAGATGCAGTCCTCGGGCACCCTTTCTGTCCAGGAATTATTCTTTTTGTGGTGTATGCATAACGGCCTTAAGGCCAACCTAGGATACTGGATTGCACATGAATTAAATGCCATTATTACTTGCAACCATAATCCTATTCTTGGTTCCCTTATTACTCGTTTGGTTGTTGAGAAACGTGGTCTTGATGTATCCAATTGTGACCTGTATGTGCCCGTTAGTTTTAAATTGCTCGATGCCTGTACCCTAGATGGTATGGGTCATTTGCGCTTGAAAGGTCGTGTTTTGTGTTTCAGCAAAGGATACACTGGTGGCGCGAAGAGAGTCTGGAGCACCCAGAATGGAGGAGTCTTCAAGTGGCCTAACCTGTCTGCAGATTCACTTCCTCCATCCCCTATTCAGTCACCCCCTCGCGATGAGTGTCCCGGGCAAGCTGTACCTGACACTGCCGATACCTCACCTACTGCTGCTGCCATCACCAAGACGAATGCCCTACTCCGGATGGTCATCTCCCTTCTCCAGAACCTCCCTAATGAGCTGGCTTTAAGGCTACGTCCTCCAGCTAGTCCATGACCTTCTCCCCCAAACTCTTCTATCTCTTTGCCTTTTGATACGATCCTGGCTAGGCCAAGACGCGCATAAGTGACGATCTTGTTCTTCTCTCGATTTGGTGTGCGGAATTAAAACAAATCCCTCCTTGAACGCTCCTTTTAATCAATTAGTATCCCATACTACTAATTGAGGTTAATGTAAGAATCACTCTCACCGTTAGAACTCCTTTGATTGCTTAGCACTTGACTAGCGCCTAAGGTCTAATTCGTAAGCGTTGCACCAACGAATCCTCCTTACCGAGATTGAGTCCGTCCAATCCCCAAAGAAATCGAATCACACGATTTCGAAACTTGAGTCACACAAGCTCCAATGAACAAATCCCTCGAATCGTTAGTACGCCCCTTGAGCACCTCCCACAATCGAATCCCATGGTCGCCACCCAAGAACACGCACGCGTAGCTCACGCACCTCCCACAACCGAATCACTCAGCTGCCACGCTTTGCCTACGCCACGCTCCTTGCAAAACTGCGCAAGAATCCCTCAAGCGCCACACAAGTCACGCACATGCTCCCAACGCACCTGCACTCGAATCCCTCAAGCACCACGAAGGTCACGCCCTAGTCGAGTACCCTATTAAGCTACTAAGTTACACAAGAACGGCTTGCTCCGGAGATCAAAAGAATAAGAAGGTAGAATAGGGAAACGGGGATTTGGTAAGGTGTATTTGCTGAAAACTTTGATCTGATTTTATTAATAATAAAGCAAGCCTTTAAATAGGCATTTACAACTTCTAATTATAATAGGAATAGAACTTCTACCTATAATTAAACTCTAGCAATTAAGGAAATAATAATAATACTAATATTAACTCATCTAGCAATTAGGGAAATAATAATAATACTAATATTAACTCATCCAGCTCACCCATGTGCATGTTTTGCATGATTGCTTGATTAGTATCGTATCACATGACTGTTTGATTAGTATCGTATCGCATGACTGTTTGCCCTGCATATGCATGTTTTTGCCCCGATTTGAATTTCCCTCAAAAGATTTTCAACTATTTACACTACCCCTGTTTTTAAACTCACATTTGTTGGAATGCACAGAGTAGGTCCACTTCACACAGAATCTTCACCCACTACACCAAAACCACTTGCACACCATACTACCTGTTAGCTCTTATGACTACGTCTTGCCCTAGCTACTTGTAATCAATGAATTTTTCTCCCGTTAGTGTTTGAGCTTTCATGTCGTACTTTATTTCTGAGTGGATGCATGATTTGTGTGCTGTCCGAATTTGCATGAGACCCCTTGGGTATAGACATGATCAGACATGGGAATGCGATGATATGATTAGGGACTTTTGCACTTTTCTTTGTTATCATTTTTTCTTGCTTTTTATCTCCTTACCCATACTGCTCATACCCTTCTTTCACTACCCTTCTAACTGCTTGAGCCATTCCTTTCTTTTCTTAGCAGGTGAGAGATGCCTCCGGCAGTGGTAAGGCAGGATAGAGAAAAACAACATCTTCGATGTGGGGGTATTGAGCTGCTAGATCGAGACAGAGAGCAGACCAAGAAGCTGAAAACAGAAAAGTTGCAGAGATTTGAGCTATGAATGTTTAACTGCTACATCGAGACACTGGAAGCAGTTAAATGGCAACTACCACAAAGCGCATCAGAGAGACAAAAGCTCTAGTGTGGGGATTCCTGGCGACTCGGCCTAGATATTCAAAAGTAAATCAAAGCACTCCAGTAAGCAATATGGAGATCAATAGTTAGGCCGAGCCGTTTGCATCACGTACATACTAAAGATCAGACGCCCAAGGAAAATTTTGCTACTCCAAGTTCAACAATCCAGAATTTCATGTACGCTCCCTTTCTGCTCAAAATCAAATAAAAAATAAAAATAAAAATAAAAAATATGTGAAAAACAAAAAATTTAAAAAAAAAGAAAAAAGAAAAGAAAAAAAATAAAGCATTTGAGCAAAAGAGGAGTACAATTCAAAACTGGAGTAGAGCAGTACAAAGATCAGAAGACCGACTACACTTTCCAATAGAAGATACCCCCACTCTCCTTCAGCGTTCTCTATCTTGCCTGCGCCATTGCCACCAGGGGGCTTTCTCACCAACTTGCTTTTTTTCCAGCTAAGAAACTTCTATCCTTCCTTCTCTCTACTTTGAACCCCCCTCCTTCTTCAACATCATATTTTGTTCTACCCTTGCAAAGCCTCTATGATCATATGATTGCCTATGCGTGTGTTCTCCGTACTCGGGTCGCTATTGCAAATTTAGTTTTGTGCATGATCATTCGCATTGATGAGTGTTAAACACCTAACTCTGTTTCTGAGTGTGAGTGATAAACACTATACCTTGTGAGGATTGCTTGCAGCAGGCTGATGTAGGAAAGCTACTCTTCTGGTTTCGTTATTCCTTAAGAGTAGTGCAGAGTTCATCTAGGAAGGAGGGTGGCGTACTGCTCGGTCGAGGCGTAAGTGGTGGCGTAAGTAACTTTGTGTGTTGTGGATTGAGGTTGTGTGTTCCTGATGAGGTGATGCTTTCTGATTTTAATGCTCGAGGGCGAGCATCGGGGTAGTGTGGGGATGTTTGATAGAGACAATTCCGCCCTCTTTTGTATGCCTTTTTAGATCATGATGCTACTTATGTTGCTATGTTTACTCACTTTTTACAGATCTGGGCTAATTAAGAGGAAAATGCGAAAAGGACGCTTTCTATCATTTTCTGGAAGTAATAGAGCAGCTAGGCCGAGCAACTGGACGTTCGCAGTAGGCAGCAGTGTCCTAGTGAGAAAAGGAAACAAGCGCAATATCAGATCCGCTAAAATTAATGATCCAGAAGTCCCAATCGCAGTAGAAGTCCTATGGGGAGCTGAATTCAAATCGGAATAGGAATTTAATTTGTAATAATTCTATAAATACTTTTAGTAATTAGGTTTTTAGTGGCTTTTTCTCTACTCTTCCTCTCTCCCGCTGAACCTTTGGCGCCACCACTGCCTTCGGCATCTTTGTTTTTCTCTTCAATAAACCGGAGCAGTTGCTCCGGCCGGTAATAATCGGGATTTATTTCTTCTTTTTCTCTCTTATTTAATTATGCAATTCATTTATTTATTTGTTTTTATTATTAATATGTGCGGCTAAGTCTTCTTGTTCTTGGTAAGAGTCGATTGAAGGTTGCAAGGGAAGCCGTGAGGTCAAATCATACTTCATAAATTCTGTGTTGGTATCTTTCTTGTTCGATGATTAATTGTCAATTTACCTAGGTTAATTATTAGCTTGATCACCTAGTAATTGAACTAGAGTATTACAATCGTCCTTGTAGTTATACCTAACGCGACGCTGCAGGGTAAAGCAGATAACCATAATGGTTCTGACTGGAAAACTAGTATCCCCCAGTTGGATTGAACAAGTCGTTAGGGCAGAGCCTCGAGCGTACCCAGTGTCTCGCCCTAGACGCATCTTACCTCTTCTTCATGGGCATCCGAGTGTTGCCTCCATAAGCGTACCTTGGAGGACGGCGGACTATCAAGGTTAACCCATAAGTGTATCTTGGGATAGCCTCTATTACGAAGGTAAGCAAGGGACCTAAGCGTACCTGGTCCCTATAGTGCGTCTATCAACTCGGGGTAGACAATGCTTGCACCAATGACCGGCTGACCATAATTGCAACCGGATTCGGACTCTTACTGGGAGCCCCTGTCTCTACTGATTTCTTATTACTTCTATTACTCTTTGTTACTAGTTGTTATTACTTTTGTTGTTAATAATTAGACTAATCAAACAACTATTCAAAAACCCCTCTATTACTTGTTACTAGGATTTATTACATTCGTAGTTAATAATTAGACTAATCAAACAACTATTCAAAAACCCCCCTGTTACTTGTTACTAGGATAACTTAGTCTGTCAGATTGAATTAAGTGTTGATCCCTTAATCCCTGTGTTCGACCCTGCTACCATTATACACAGTTAATTGTGCACATTGACCGCAGGTTTATATTATTATTTTTGACGGGTTCAACAACCGATCAGCATCCTTCGTGGCTTCGCGCCCCCTAGCCTCCTCTAACACTCCCCTCACAGCCGCCAAGTTGGCTTCCATATTTTGCTGCTCTTCGACATATTTCCTCAACTCTTCTCGATTCCTCCCAAGCTCCTCTTGGTTCCTGTTAATTTCCTCAAAAAGCTGACGATTAGTGTCGCGCCATTCCTCGGAGGAAGAGCTGAGAGAGCTCACTCGCTTCGTTACATCCTTTGACCAATAATGGAAATCTTGAAGAGCAGAGAATAGTTGAGTACGTATCCGCTGCAGTTGGTCCCCGTGGGCATGAGAAAGGAAAGCTCGCTCCTCCTCCTCAAGCGAAAGCATATGCGCCGCCATGTAAGCAGATGTGGCTAAAGAGCTGTCGCCCCCTAACGCTGGGAACCTGCGTTGACGAATATTGCTTAAGTCGACTTGGTGGGTGGCGGTCCCGCCAGAAATCATGGTACTCAAGTCAGCCACCAAGCGGGGAGTCTCAACAGATGCAAGGGAAGGAGAGATTGTTTGAGTGGTCGCAGGAACAAAGAAGACGTTAGGAGGAGACGGAGGGGAACGAGAGGATGTTCCTATGTCAAGACCAAAACCAGTGGCCTGGAAGGGAGGAAAGTCGCTCTCTGATAGGTCGCCTATGAAGCCCAGTGGATGGCTAGGAGAAGGAGATGACGCGGCAAAAGAAGAAGGATATTGAGGAAAGGGCGCGGAGGCAGCCCTATTCCCCGGCAGCTCAAAGGCTTGATCGTCTGGCCAAGGGCCAGTACCAGCGACACCTTCCTGCCTTTCCTGATCAGCGGCAAGACCATCCGATGAAGGGGCATCCTCGCCGAGGCATGGCCTCTTAGGACCAAGAATATGCGTCAGGTCCATACCATTGGAGGAAGGAGCAGTAGAAGAAACAGCAGCGGTACCCTACGGAGAAAAAAAAAAGAATAAAGAGGCAAGTAAATGGAATAATAAATTTACAAGAATTTGCAAGAACAACCTCGGAAACTGGAATAGAAGGGCGAGTAGGAGCAATGACACGGATACGGATAGTCCTCCTCCTCCTCTTGGCAACTGGAGGTCGAGAAGATGACGCTTAAGTAGGGTCCGTGCTTGTGGAAGAAATTAGCTCAGTGGTCGAAGCAGCAGTAACTTCCGCTTGAGGGCGAGAAGAAGACTCAAACGCAGAAGTGGACGGGTGCGCAACGTTAGCAGCGACACCAGCAGTAGCAGCGACAAGAGCCTCTTTTTCCCTTCTCCGCTGAGCTCTTTTTTCTCATTTCTTGATACACTCGGGCTTCCACCCCGCTGGAGGATCTGCAGGAATAAGAGAAAAATGTTAGAGTTAGTACCGACAGGGAAGAACGAATGAAATGGAGGGTTCTCACTTTGGATACAGCCTCGGATGTCGCCCCGACACGCAAACTCGCCAGTATGAACACCAGGAATCCCTGTCAGGTTGAGCAATTTGTCCAACCAACCTTGCTCAGCTGGTCCTAGGTGCGGCCTCCCACCCCAGGCACCATCCCTAATGCTCAAATTAAACCCACTTCGCCACAAAGGCTCAGGCGTCAATAGAGGATTCAAGATGTAATAATTTCCAGGTGAAGGGTTTTAGTGAGTCATCGTCAGAGCGAGGTGATATCGCTATGACACCATTACTATGGTTATACAGTTGAAATAGGGATCGAAGCAGTAACAAAGAGGGGGATTCAATCCCTACATGTCTACAAAGAGCTATAAAGGCATAAATGCCACAGTAAGCATTCGGGCTTAACTGGGCAGCATTCAAATCAAATTCAGAAAATAATTCCGCAATCAAAGGATCTAGAGGGAGTCAAAAACCGTAATTAAACATTTTTGCATAAAGGATCCTACGATTGCCAGGCAGCTCGCTGTTAAGACGAAGCGACCTAGGGGCAATTTTAGTGGAATACCTATCCAAATGATCAAGGTTGGCATTATAATTTCGCAATCGCCGCTGAAGAACGGCGGTAGAAGCAATGGTGGAGACGGTATTCTCAATATCTCCTTCCCCAGCAGATTGGGGTTGGGAATAACGACGATTACGAGCCATGAATAAGGTTAAGCTAAGGGAAGAGTAGAAGGTACCTTTTTGGGAAAGAAGGTTAGGGCACCCAGGTGGCTGCGGATCACAATGAGAGGAAGAGAAGTTGTGTTCTTTTCTTAGGGAAAGAAGGAGCAAAAGATGAGAAAGAAATATGAGATGTGTTTTATAACCCTAAGGCTCAAGTAGGGGTGTCAAAATCGGTCAGACCCGATGGGTCGACCCGTACCCGACCTGCAATTCGACCCATTGGCTCATTATTTTTCGACCCGTTTAATAACGGGTCAAAAACGGGTCGACCCGTCTGACCCGTTTAATATTTAGGGTTTATAAACGAAGGAAAAGGGTTTTCGTCTCTCATCTCCTCTCTCTCTACATCCGCTGCGTTCGCTTCTCTCCTCTGATGTCCGGTGGGTTTCCCTCCTTTGCGTCAAAAAGATGAAACCTTCCACTTCCTGACACCCTATCCCTTCACTTCCCTTTTCTCTCTCTCTCTTCACGGGGAATACGAAGAAGAAGAAGACGGAGAAGAAACCAATTCTGCAGTCATGGGTATCATCATCCGTTTCTTTCTCTTCCCTTCGTTTCTATGGAATGCGTTGTTTGTATTTTCATTTGTTGCTGAAATTTGGAATCTTGTTTTGCAGTTTTCGAGGGAGCAAGCTTCCAGAAATCCTAATAATTACTTCAATATTAGGTACCCACTTTGTTTTATTCATGTTAATTTCCCTTAGTTGATTTCTTTTTGTTTGTTTACTTATGGGTTTTTGTGTATGTGCAGAATGATGACATGCCCAGCTACTGAGATGGTGGATGGTTCCAGGGTTTTGTATTTTGAACAGGTTTGTTTCGATCTTCATAGGCTTTGGTTTTTGAAGTTTTGTTCTTTTTAGTGTTGGTTTTTATCAGAGTTCTGTTTTTATTATTAGGCATTTTGGATGGTGGTACAGGTATGTTTCTGTTTAGTTGATTGTTTGGTATATTCCAGGTTGATTCCGATTGATGATCTGTAATCGTTTTAGGGTTCTCAACTTTGTTTTTGTGGTAACTGACAGGGAAAACCACCTTCGTGAAGAGGCATTTGACAGGAGAGTTTGAGAAGAAATACGAGCGTAAGTGTTACTGTGAATACTGACCGTGTTATAGAGTGTAAAGTGTGTCATGGGATGATTTACTTAATTTAGGTTTTGTGTGTTTTTGGTTTGTGCAGCTACCATTGGTGTGGAGGTTCATCCATTGGATTTCTTCACTTGTTTGTTTTGTGGTGTTATGAGAAATTGAATCCAATCTGCTACTTACAAGCCTAATCTCTCATCATATATTTTGGATTTGGCCTTGTTTGTTTTGATTTTCATTGACTTCTTTCTAGGATTGGTTTGTTGCAATAAGAAGATTTTAGCTCATTATGATAGTATGATGCACATAAACAGAAGCTAAAAAGATTTTTTTACAGTAGAAAAGGGATTGATGTGTGGAAAAGGGCTTCTTTTGAGGAAACATTTTAGAGAAACAAAGTCTAAATGTCAGTCTTCTGTTTTAATTTTGCAGGTTACTGACCATCTTAAGGAAGCAGCCAAAGCAACAAGACTGTGTGTAGTAATTCAGCTCTCATCTACTCTTTGATGTGCTGTTTTGCTTAAACTGTTTTATGATTTTTTTCACCCTCCCTATTATGAAGCTGATCGGATGATTGAGAATGGACATTTTCGTGAGTTGCAATCAATAATTGACATGCTGCCTATGACCAGTGGCTCTGTTGAAGGGCAATCTCAAAATACACAAAATTGTGTGACGGATTCAAGTTTGCAAAGGAAAAAAAGACAAAGTTTAGTTTTTTCTGCAACTATAGCCCTATCTGCTGATTTTCGCAAGAAGCTAAAGTGGGGCTCAGTAACATCAAAGCAATCAAGTGCTGATGGATTGAATTGCATAGAAACTCTATCTGAGCGTGCTGGAATGAGAGCTAATGCTACAATCATTGACTTGACAAATGCATCAATCATGGCAAATAAGCTTGAAGAATCATTTATCGAGTACGCACTTAAAATCAAATTGATAAATGACATCTCCCATCTTAGAATTTATCATTTTGTTGCGTGATGTTCTAAAGCTAAAATGTAATTGCTTGTTCTGTTTCATTTCCTTTCTTCTTTCATACTAAAAGCATATATATGTAGCTCGATATGTAGAGTGGTATTGAGAGAAGGCAAAGGAAGATGACGTAAAACATCTTCATCCTTTCTTTTGGAATTAGTTTCATGTCATTTTCTTCTAAGAATCTAAACTGCATGCATTTAATTTGTGATGTGATAGTATACGAATGGAGTTCACTGAAAATATTATTTCTTCTAAGAATCTAAATTGCATGTATAGAATTAATTTTACTTCCGATTGCTAATTTTCGTTTAAATACATGCAATTTTAATGTAAGAATTAGTACAAATGTAATTTGTTTAATGTTTATGCTAGAATTTCATTTTTAAATCCGTTTATTTCATTGTAGTATTTGTTTAGAAATTTAAATGCATAAAATATATAGTATAAAGCTTGTTAACCGAAGAATCAAGTCAATAACAACTTGTTTTTATAAAATATTTATTTTAAAATTTTTTGTAAAGAAAATTGATATTTTAAATGCACCATTACTTTTAAAAACAAAAACCCATATCAAAAAAAAAAGTTAAAAAAAAATTAAAATCCGGGTCAAAAATTCAAGTCGGGCCGACCCACCCGAATTTGGACGGGTTGACCCGCTTGAATTTGGGCGGGTTGACCTGTATTGTACTGTTCATGGGTCATCAGCTGGTCAACGGGTCGCCAACTAGTCAATGGGTCGCGTGCGGGTCATGCTGACCCGTTTGACCCTCTGAAATTTTGTCTTCATAAAGACAAAGCATGCCAAAACGACGTCGTTTTGATTCGTCAAAACGACGTCGTTTTACTTAACGGGTCGGATGGGTCGGGTCGACCCGCTGCCCTGCGGGTCAGAAACGGGTCGGGTCATTTTTAACCCTCAACCCAACGGGTCGGGTCGGGTTGACCCGTTTGACACCCCTAGGCTCAAGTGAAACGACAGGTCAAGCGATCATTGCGTGTGACGTGTCAAAAACAAGGGGCGCGGGAAGAGGGTACAATCCTAGGCCAGTGAAAAGACGCTTTCAGCCTCACCATTTCCCTAGCGCTTCCCTCTGCGGACACGTGTGCTTAGAGCATCATGACTGTCTCTTTTGTACCAACAAAAGAAGTCAGAGCATTAAATGCTCTAAAAAGTGGAGTCAGGTCCAACGAAAGAGACGGCAAGTTACAGCGTCACAACATGCAAAAAGTGTAACACATAGTACAAGCAGACAAGTGATAAGTAAACTCAACAAGAAGGCGACACCGCCAAGGTACATGTATTATTTGGCCAAGTACACAAGATTCATTAGTTATTACAAATCAAGGAGGCGGCATCAAAGTCCAAATAGAAAAAATAGTTCAACAGCGGAACAGATGGTAAAGCGACACCTCAATCAACCGGCATCGAAGGGCCCTCGCATGGGTGTCTTCTCAACACTCCTCTTTGGAGGAAAAGAAGCCTTCTTGGCTCTCATCAATCTCTTTCATTTTCGCGGAGGCATACTCGGTAACTTCAGCAGGATCAAAAGCCCTACAGCGACACTGATTCGCGAACCCAATAGTAAAGGCTCGTACGACATTCTTCTTCCACCAAGTCACCTTCGATGAAGCCTTCGCCAAATCAGCATCGCGAGACGATATCTCTTCGCGAAGAAGAGAATTATTCTTCTCGACAGCCACCAGCTCAGCCTCCAAAGCTTCCACTTTGGCTTTTCCTCTAGACCTCTCCCGAGCAAGGTCAACACGGCACTTGCGCAGCTCAGCTTGGGTACGTTTCTGGAGCCGCGTCAACTCTTTCACTTTGGCCAATGTAACAGGATCTTGGAACTGCTCACCATGGGCCTTGATAAAGTAATGAAGTTCCCGAAAGACGGCAAGGCAGTTATTCATAACGCGCGCATGCTGAACCTCAGGAGGAAGCTGCAGTAACCTATTCTCATCCTTAGGGACGCGGAACATCTCGCAGGCCAAGATAGTCGTGGGCTGGTCTCGCGACAAGGGGTCTGATATACCCAAGGCACGGAACCCGTCAGTCCTAAATTTCGACAAATCTAGTTGATGGGAAGGGGCCCCTCGGGGCCCGTCAGGGGAGAGATTAGCAACAAAGGAAGGGGCAGAACTATCGATTGAACCACCGGTATCTCGAATGGAAGTAAGGAACAACGGGCAAGGAGACTTTGGGGGAAAGCAAAAAGAACCAGTAGTACCCTGAACTGGTGCCACCATGTCAGGGATACAGGAACCAATGGGCGAATGGGGAGGCTCCATGACCAGAGTGGATTCTGCCACCGATGGCGACATCATTGCAAATGCGGGAACTCCGTTGGGAGGAGACGACCTCGGAGTCGAGGAAGTGTCGCCTGACAACGCGGCAACTTCTCCAGCGGCACCAGGTGAAGCGGCAGCGCGAGGAGCGACAGGGGTTGTCGCTGGGGCTGGGGTAGGCTGAGCAGCCATCTTCGCCACCCGAGTCTCGCTCTCTTCCCTCAGCCTCTTTCGCTGAGCCGCGGAGGCTGGGCGAAGACTCAGCTCTGTATCCATGTCCTCCATATCCTCGGCCCTGTAAGAAAATATCTTTGTCTCAATTATTGGCGAACCAGAGCCGGACCCCCTTTTCTGAGTTGGCAACCAATTCTCCACGAAGCGAGAAGCGCGGGTAGAAGTATCGCTCTCCCTCAAAAGGGCCGCGTTTGAAGCACTTTTCTTTATGGGCATGTAGTGGTCAGCAGGGGCCCCAGCAGAAGTAGAAGGAGTCGACGCCGGAGGTGGAATAATCTTGGGAGGAGCGTCACCCTTTGGAAGTGGACGAGCAACAGTATTCCCTGCGAGAAGCTATGTTAGTAAGCAAGGGATGAGTAAGATAATGACAAAACCCAAAAACTCACTTATGGTACACTCAGATAAAGGCCTATACAAGGCAAAGTTTCAGATCTGGAAGGACGACTCTATCTCTAGCAAGGCGTTGACCTGGCCTAATTCTTCCCTAGACAGAGTTATTGGCTTCACCCAATCAACAACATCCAGGTTGAAACCAGAGCGCCACAGATGAGAGGGTAATTCGACAATGAAGAAACCGCTCTTCCAGTCTTCGACGCTCTCCTCAAATCCTTGAAATATTTGCCAAAAAGGCCCGACTAAGGTATCACCCCACCTTGGGGTAATATCAATAAAGCCGTTGCGATAGACTAGAGTCAAAAACTTGCGAAACAAAGTGACAGAGGGAACGAGAATGTCTTTCAACTAGCAAGCGCGGAGGAAAACGTAGATGCCACTCCACGAGGAAGGGGTGATCTGCGCAGGGTTAAGCCCATACTCATGCAGTACGTTCTCTAGTGTGGTATGAACAGGGAGGCGGCACCCATATTGAAACATCTTAAAATAAAGCATCCTACGAGTCCCCCAAAGCCTGCTATGGAGACTCATAGTGCTAGTAGGAATAGAAGGACGGTGATCCCTGGGGAAAGTAATACCATTGCTTTCTAATTCGAGATGCAGAACAGTGGGGCAGGTAAAGATGCTAGGGGTGTTTTCGATTTCAGGATCTCGAGAGACTGCCCCCGGAATAACCTGAGAGCCAAACTGAGATCTTGTGCGAGACATGACAGATAAGTAGCAAAAGGAAAATCAAAGCAAGATCGAGCAGAATACCTTGAAAAAGAAGAGCGAAATTAATAGGCGGATCGTCTAGATACGAGCGAGAGAATTTCTCGGAGCGAGTGAAAAAGTGAAGAGAGATGTGAAATTTAAAAGAAGAGCGAAAGAGTAGAAAGAAGGAACGAATTTCCTTTTAAGAAAGATGGCTGAAAACCAGACGACTAGGTAGCCCATCGCAGCAGGACACGTGTAACATAAATGCAACACGTGGAAAGGTTCTGACAGGAAACTTAAAGTCAAGCACTCACCTCGAACCTCGCAAAGCAAGGGTCGTGAATTGCACGAAGTCAAAAGAGATGGTCATGTGAAGCGATAACTGGCTGGTCAGCGTCAGTTACCCCATGAGACGGCACAATGCAGAAGTAAAGAAGAAAAAGCAAAATACTATTTTTATTCCTTTATTTAAAGAGCCAGCGACATCTACAACAAACACGACATCGTCAATCCTCGTCAGCCCAGTCCATGTCATAGCAGTAATCATAGTCCTCCGGGGACGACGGTAATCCACTATTATAGGAAAAGAAATACTCGGCAGGTTTGGGCACAAGCTTTGTCGCGAGGGCAACCCTCTCTACATAACTAGTGTGGGAACCCTCTTCGATGGTAGAGGCTACTGGCCTCGAATCGGTGTTCTGAGTAAAAGCCTCTCTCTCTGGAGGAGGAGGAGGGGCAGACGGTGGCGCTTCATCACCCTTCTGTAGTGCGAAGTAGTGAGGCTCATAACCGGCAAAGAAAGATTCAAAGGCCTTCTTCTTTGTTTTCTTTGGATTCTTGCGACCCAAGCGTTTGGTAAGGCACTTGGTAGGCCTCCATGGAGGTGAGGAAGGAGGATGGTCGGAGCTCGGTGAAGTCGGAGGAGTCGGGGGAGAGTCATGAGCAGCAATGTGCAAAAAATATGAGTCAGCCATGGAAATATCAGCAGTAACAAGAAGGAAATAAGAAGAAGAGGGATGAACAAGAAAAAGAAAGAAAAGCCCCATTATATAGCCAAGGCAAGGAAGTGCTCCTGCCTTCTCGCGTGTTTTCATAAAGTAATTAATACATTCAGGAGCAACGGCCAGAGAGGTGAAGAGATCTGGCTTTACAATCACAACTGTTGAAAGCCTGCGCCAACCAAAGGACGCCGAAATAACCGCCCAATCAGGAGACACTGAAGAAACTGCGCGAAATAAATTGGGAATGGTGGAGAGAGACGTTTATTATTATGTGCCGGTCAAGTAAATGAAAAGGTGTGGGATCCCAAGGGACATTAAACCCACTGTTGGTGGGTGCGGAGGTTATTTTTCAAACAAGACATTGTACGAGGAAGGAAAACATCAATAGCGCGACGATCTAACGAGAAACCATTTTATTTATTTAAGGGCCTAACGGCCCGGGATTACACAAGGCAGCACCAAGGAAAACATAAAGAGACATAGCAGAAGGGTCCCCACCGCTAGTCAGACATTCGACCCAGCGTCGTCATCTTCCCACTCCATAAGGGAATATCCCTCAGGGCATCCGCAAGAGTGGTAAGTTCGGAAGAGCAGGCCCTCATGCCCTTTAGGCAGCACCTCAGCAAATCCTTCGTGTGCTGCAGCATAGCAATGAGTAGCTGAATTTGAGAGACAGCCATCGACAGCTTCACCGCCTTCTCCACGGGGCTGAAGTCCTCCATGGAGACAGCATTCTGCCTAGCCTACAGGGGGGTCAGCATCCCCTGGAGCTCCAAGATATCCTAAGAAGTTTTGGTGCTCAGCGACCCCAGCAAATCGATGTCTGCTTGAGTCAGGTTCCTCAGTGTGTGGGCCTTGGAGAGCAGAAAATTTTTGGTAACTTTGTCCATTGAACGAGGAGAGGTGAAGAAAATTGAGAGAGTTGTGAAAAACAAGTGCAGGAAAAAAGGTCTATTTATAGACCCAGGAAAAAATGTGTTCTGTAAAGACGTGTTTATTGACTGTCGAGTCCTCATTAATGCAGAAACCCCTGTAGAGACAAGACTAAAGATGAGGCAGTAGCCCTTGGTAAACACTCGGGCTCATTTTCAGTTGGGCTTATGATAACCATTGACACCACCCTAGCGACATCTCCGCCATCGCACCTGGCGACAAGGCCAGAACACTGTACATACCAAGGGGGACATGGCACTGCTCCTACCACCCCTAGCCTGGTGACCGACCCTGGGATGGTCGACATCAGCGGGGAGGCTCTCACGCGACATCTGCACGGCGTCATCCCATCCCAGGTCACGCATGACGTCACCTCACATGACGTTACTCCCTAACACACAAGCGGCATCTACCAGGGATAACGCCTACCCCCTGTCGGTAAGGTCCTTCCTTTACCTATAAATACCCCCACCCTTCTAGACAAGAGGGTAAGCCTAAGACAGCGTGCTGAACCCCTACCATTTTCACCACTCATACTGACTTAAGCATCGGAGTGTTTACGCCAGAGACCCCCTCCGGCGCTTTGCAGGTAACGAAGACACCGGAATAGTGTTCCCGACTAGCCCCCCATTGGCCGATCCTGCTTAACAAACATCGGACTCTTATCACTACTTAGTTCGTCAAACATATCTTCAAGGTGAGGTATTGGGTACGAATACTTCACCATGATTTTATTGATGGAGCGACAATCCATACACATTCGCCAACTTCCATCCTTCTTTGGTACTAAAATGACGGGAACTGTACATGGAGATAGACTATCCTGAATGAAACCTTCGGAGAGGAGAACATCAATTTGGTTTTGAAGTTCTTGTGTCTCCTTTGGATGTCATTAATATGCCGGTCTATTAGGAAGAGTGGAACCGGTAAGAAATTCAATTTTGTGTTCAACACCACGCACCGGTGGTAAACCATTTGCGATCTCCTCCGGAAAGACATCATGAAAATCTGGTAAAAGAGAGGAAACACAACTAGGTAGAGAGGGATTAGGGTTAGTAGAAACTAAACAGTTATCTTTAAAATGGATGAGAATACATGGTTTTTGTAAGATTAAAGCATGCCTCATATCCTTTCCTTTGGCATACAAACTAACTTTTTTAGTCTTTTTCACTCATTTTGCTCTCACTTCCTCACTAGCTTGCTTACTTTTTGCAAGTCGTGTGTTTCCACTCGGTGCATGCTCACTTTTTTTGTGCACAATCTTTTCCTCATTCTCACAACTCACATTTTTCACTTCACTCCACTCATTTTTTTCTCTCAAATTTGGAAGTGGTCTCAAATATTGCACAAGCTTTCTCCAACTTGAGTTGATCTTCATACACTTCATAAGGAGGCAATGGTGGAATAAGGAACTTTAGGCCAAGATGTTCCAACTTTTAAGTGTTCCTAAGCCCATCATGAATTGCTCTCCTATCAAATTGTCATGGTCTTCCAAGGAGTAAATGATTTTAATGCATTAGAGCCACATCACAAAGTCTCTCATCATCATAAGCACCAAATTTGAAAGGGATGAGAACTTGTCTAGTGACCTTAATGAAACTTCCATCATTAAAAAAATTAAGATCATAGGGATGTGGATGCTTAAAAGTAGTCAAACCTAAGGAATGGACAAGAATAGAGCTAGCAACATCCACACAGCTGCCATTATCAACAATAACAGAAATGACCATACCATTAGAAATGTCGCGGGTGTGGAAGAGATTCTCTTGTTGCTCCTTCACCTTATCATCCTCCTTAGCCTTTATGCTCAAATTTCTCCTCACAACTAAGCATTGTGGCACCTCTACATAATTGTATTCATCATCTACTTCTTCCTCCTCATTCGCATACTCCATTACATCCTCTTGTCTTACATCTTCTTTATCCTCCTCACTAATGACCTCTCCACCTTCACGCATCATTATCACCCTTTTATTAGGACATTCGACCCTAATGTGTCCTTTTCCACCACACTTGAAGCATTACATATTTCTAGAAGGTGTTCTTGGGTTAGGGTTGGTGTTTGGTGTAGGTTTTGTAGCAATGAGCAGTTGTGATTTAGTGTTTGGGTCGGTATTTTGTTTGGCTTCTTGGTTAGGTTTAGGTGTAAGAGAAGAAGAATTCCAAGAAGGTTTGAATGGTGTAGAAGAATAATTATAAGGGAATTTAGGTTTAGAATTGACTTGCCTTTCAATTTTCAATGCTAGATGAAGCATTTCATCCAATGTCTTATAGGTTTGGAAGTCAAGTTGGTAAGCAATTTCCTTGTGCAAGCCACCCAAAAATTGAGCCATTGTAGCTTCTACACTTTCATTCATATCGCATCAAATAAGTTTGCATCTCATGAAAATACTTACTCACACGCCGAGTGTCTTGTGTCAATCTTTGGAACTTTTGGTGCAAGTCACGAATGTGGTAAGTGGGCACAAATCGTCTCCTCATCTCATACTTAAGCTCTTACCAAGATGTGACTTGTGGAATCATTTCCAATCTTCTAGTTAACAATAGTTTATCCCACCAATGAATAGTCATTCCCATAAGTTCCACAATTGCAAGCTTAACTTTCTTCTCTTCCGAATAGTTGTAATAAGTAAATACACGCTCCACTTTACTTTCCCAATCATAATAGGCCTCAGGGTCTTCTTTTCCATCAAATGGAGGCACGAAAAGTTTGATGTTTGAGAAGTTGTTGTCAAAACATTCCTCTTAGTGATGCCTCCTTCCTCTCGGCTCATAAGCCTCATCAAAATCAAACCTCCGATCACCATTGGCGTGCTCATAATTCGGTGCCTCATAATGGCCTTGAGGAGTGGCTCATTGATGTGAATAAGGCCTTTCATGAAAACTCTCATCCTCCGGAATCCTTGGAGGGGGCACATAGGCATTAACCCTATGCAATGGGATATCAAAGTGAGGACTCCATGGTGTGGGTTTGCCAGTGCGCGGCTGCCTTTGCTCGGGTGAGGGGCTAAGATTTCGGCCCCTATTAGGCTCTTTCCGAGAATGATCACGATACACCTCACCCTCCTCACTATGCTCACTCAATGCCATCACACTTTCCGTATTGTCACTTACTCTCGGCATGCCATAATAATCAACACTATTGGGATTATTAGGCCGAGTCCGTTGGTCGTACTGAGCAACCGGTTGTCTATGTTGAGGGGAGGATTATCATCCTTCTTTTTCCAAGAATCTATATGGCTTAAGAGCATCTTGTTGGTTTTCTCATGTTTCTCCCATTGGAGCATTTTTTGGGCCATGAATTGCTTGGTTTCCTCCATATGCACCATGAGTGAGGCAAGGGTCGGAGGTAAGGTGGAAGATGCATTTGCACATTTGGAACATTAGATATAATGGTACCTACAAAATGAACAAACGCAATTCAAATAATAAAGGGTTAGTCCCTCTATAAGTGCTTACTCTCGTGTTTCACACACACTCTAATGCGCTCACCACCTTACCCTCTCTAACTCTATCTCAAATACCATACCTTAAGCAAAGATTGACTCAAGGAATCAAAGAAAGCACAAGAAAAAATAATGAAAACTTAGCTTAGAAAGAAAGGTTTGAAAAGTCAATTTAGTGATCAAATGTCAAGTAAATGATTTTGAAAACCAAAATGACTTAGACTAGAAAGGTAATGTAAGGAAACAAGAAAGAAAATTCAAAGACACAAGCTACACAAAGATGAAACATGAAAATGAGGGAAGAGAAAGGAAGAAGAAAAGCAAAAATGTGAATGTTAAAAATTGGAGGGAAATTAAAAATTTAAATGCTCTCTTTTTAATTGTAAATAGTCACACTTGCCACCAAAAGCACAATGAGAACTCTGTTATGACTCACCCTTTTGTTTTCTTTTGTAAGATTTTTTTACTTTTTTTCTTTAATTTTTTTTAATAAATGAGTGCAAGAGTTCACAAGAAGAAATGTGCTATGCTTGACAAGTAGGTGCGTTTAATGGTGTGTGACATGTAGAACAATCAAAAAAAATTCTCTAATTAGAAGATGCTTGCACAAAATGCCAAAAAGTGATAAGGTGGCGCAAAATTTTTGCAAAAAATGTGAGATGGCAAAAGGAATGTGTAAGCAAAAAATATCTAAGAGAATATTCTATGCATATGCTATAGAAAATACTTGGCTAAGAAAAGAGAGGATGTGGCCGGCCATGAGCCAAGCATGTGTCACTAGCCAACAAACTTGGACCACATGGGTGAAAATAACACTTGTCAAGTTTTGGATGCAATTTGATGAATGTTTGAAGATAAATAAGAACAAGGATGAATATATGAATGTTTATGATAAATATTTAAAGATCAAACAAGATAAATCACTAAAGACAAAAGACTTTGGGTGAAAAATTGTCAAAAATCTAAAAATGTCAAAAACTTTTAAAACGAAAATAAGAGATGGGGGAAGCGGTTTTATGGCGGAAATGAGGAGAAAACCAACCTAGAGGGCGGCCTTGAGCTCTGCTACCACATGATACTAGCTTGGTTTCGATTTGGAGGGATGAAACTGAAGACTTAAGGCAAGACAAATCTAGCCCTCTTATGTAAGGTTGATGATGAAAAATGATAAGAAACACTTGATGATAAGATGATGAAAAGATGATGATGAGATGATGAAAAGAAAGGTGTTTGGTTAAAGATGAAAATAAGAAATGAACCCTTTACTATGACAAACCCTCCTAAGTCAAGCTTAGGCAACCTTGCCAAAATAGTAAAGAGGATCTCTTTCCAAGATTGACCCTCTCAAGGAATGATCTTGAGCAACCCAACCATTTGGAGAAGATGATGATTACAACCCTAAATCCACACCTAAGGTGTATTCGTCTTTGAAATGAGTTTACTCACAAAATTCAAGACAAAAGGAAAATAAGCCTATCTCTAGCAATTTATACTTAGGTCTATTTACAAAGGGAAAATCCCTATACCCCTCATACATAAGGGCCTTGTAGCTCCTTCCTTAGTTGGGCTTGGGTTGCTTGTGGCGTGCGCTTGGCCCAGGGTTCACGTGCCAAGGTGCGCGTGCAGGCTAGGGTTGGCCCGTGTATCCGTGCCGAGGCAGACCACGTAATTATGGCTAGGGTTAGGCATGCACACACATTGCCCATCGTTCTAGATCCTCCAAGCTACCCTCTTCGGCTCTAAGGGTCTTCATGAGCAATGCCACCATTCCCTTGCTCCTTGTGAAGCAGCCATGAGCTCCCAAGCTCGTATCAGATACCCAATCAATAAATACCGTTAGATTTAATGTAAATGATTTTTTACCATTACATTATTTAAAAATGCTTTAAAATGTAACCAGATTAACAAATCACCATTCTATTAGGAAATAAAAAAAAAAACAAGTGCACTTATTATAAAAGTAAATAAAATCTATTAAATATTAATATAAAAGGAAATAATTAAAGTTTTGTAAGTATTGATGAAATTAATTTTGGAAGGAAAAAAAATTATGACTCACTCACCTAACAACTCTTGCCAAAATTAGTGAACAATAAACTAAAAAAAATATCAATTTGCTACGTAATTACTCACCAAATTTCCATGGAAATGAACTCCATTGCTAACTCATGTGCGAAGGAAGGTGTACACAATCAGTCTCATTTCATTGGCTATTTTTTTATAAGCATAACCAAACAAATATGGATGTCTAACGCCTATATACATATTTGCAGGGCCTTGCAAACTTAATTTGTCATCCCTATATAATCTTAATTTGCTGATTGTGTTAACTTAATTTACAGTATACCTCACACTGCTAAGTTATTGTTTGTTTATTTATTGTGTAATAATAAACTATCATATACTATATATGAAGATTAATACATTTGTATCTTGTTTTATAGCAAAATAAAATTCTAGTTTGATGATTCAAATCAATGCATCAGTTATCTTTTGCTTTTACAATTTAACGTTTCAAGGTTAAAGAAAGAGGTGATCAAATGAAAAAATTAACTTTTAACTTTTTTCTTTTAGTAACAAATAATTTTACATATTTTTTTGGTAAGAAATAATTACGTTTGATTTAAATGATATTAAAAAAATAGGAATAAAAGGTTTCTATATATACATTTTTTATATTACCTGATAATCTACTACAATACATCACTATGACACATGCCGTATTTTTATTGGTTGGGCATCAGTGTCCAAAAATAAGGTTGGTGATATGGACCCGGACCTTGGCATCGCAACGAGCCCGCACAACGGAAACCCTAGCGCATGCGCAGGCGCACGCGCACAGAAACCCTAATTTGCCGCACACGCACGCTTCAGCTGTGCCCTTGCCGCCCGTCGGAACGATGACCCGCGTGAGAGCCAAGAAGCTGCAAGCGAAGCTATCCTCACTCATTTACAAGGAGCTTGAGCGTGAGAATAAATTCGAGGAAGTTGTCCTACGAGAGCAGACTCGTGACGTTACTCATTGTCGCGCAAGGCATGCCCAACGAGCCCGAGAGAGTAACGTCTGAGCCATCTTGGGCATATGATGACTTCCATAAGCCCTGACCTAAATACAAGACCGTTTGGGATGAGACAAGGTTGTTGGCCAAGTTTCAAGCCAAACACACAAGGGAATTGAGAGATGGCTTGAATCGACCTTGTGATGTGCAAACTAGGCGCATAGGCGTGCGACGTAGAGGGATCGAGCCAAAATGCAAGTTGACCGTGCGTTTCTATGTTTTATTACTTAGAAGACTTTTATTTTAATTGTTTAATTAGTTTATTTAATAATTAGAATAGTTGCTCTAATAGAATTCCTAGTTCTATTTCGATTAGGGTTAGGCTATGCCTATTTAAGGATCCGTTTGGCTCATTGTCAAAGTTAACCTCGAATTTGATATTTTAAAGACTATGTCTTGCGAGATGTTTCTCTAATTCGTTCATGCGTGAACCTTGTCATCAATTGAGTCCGAACGCTCGATTGGTTTTCAAGTAAAACTCGAAAGTTCAAAACACTTATGTCGTTTCTCCTAAGTTGATATTCACAAGTTGAATATAGGTTTAGAACTTGGTCAAGAACTGATGCGAATCCACGCATCCAGGTGCCTTTACCGCCAGCTGGTCCAATGACTCGAGCCAGAGCTCAAAAGCTTCAAGACCGATTGTCATCTCTCATTCACAAGGAGCTGGAGTCTGAGATGACAAGTGAGAAAGCTGCACTTAGAGAGAAGACGACGAGAGTGGTGAATCTTCTCACCTTCACCTTGATCGATGTTGAGTCTGCTAGAAACGGCATGGAACCGTTTCACGCAAACGGCACTTGACCGTTTCATCCCAACGGCATCTGTCCGTTTTGATCGCTTCATCCAAACGGCACTTGTCCGTTTAACTTAGCCTTTGCCGATTCAAGCATCTGTCGCGCAGGCCGATTATTGTACCCGTTCCGCGTTCCCGCCTGGCCCTTTTGTTGATAACGGCTCCTGTCCGTTTCGCCTAGCCTGGAGTTGACGCGCGTTGACTGTTTTAGCAAGGCTGCGACTTTCTATTTATTTTAGCTTAGTTAATTAATTAGACACTTTAATTAATTAGTTAAGTGTTTTACTTTATTTATTATTCCTATTATGGGATTAGGGTTTGCTTGTAACCTATATAAGGAGCCGCTTGGCCTCCTTAGAAACTTGGTTGTTATTTGATAAATTGAGATATTCTCTTCAATCTCCGCCCCTTGTTCAAGTTGGTTGAACCTTGTTCTTCTTGAGTCCGTAATACTTGAGTAGTATACAAGTAAATCTTGGAATTACATTATTGTGTCGTTTATCTTAGTGTGATTCTCACATTGTTGAGTCTAGTCCTAAGAATCCGATTCAAGATCCTTGACTTGAAATCGATTAGGGCTCTTAGCACAGGTTAGCTAAGTGGTCTAAGCTCGTACTTGTCGAGTTATTTATTTCCGCAGGAAATCCGTCTTTGAACAAAGATCAAAATTGGTGCTACGCATCCTAAGGAGCCAGGATCGTATCAGTTGGTAGCGGAGCTTAAGGCGTTCAAAGATTGGTAAGTATCTTTATCTGGTTCAATTTTTCATTGTTGAAATCGGTAATTCATTCTACTCCATTCAAAACCAATTTCTTTGCTGTGCTTGGTTCGTTTATGTGCAAATTCTGGTCAGTTGTCAAAATTGAATTTTAATATATAGCTGTTGAATTCCGATTTGGGTGATTGTGGCTTCGTTGGAAAGCTGCACTTGTAAGGATTCCTAATCAAAAGGAATCGAGAGATTTGGACAACTGGAACAAAAGTTATACCCGTTTTACTAAACTGTGATTCGGGATTTTCAGTCAAAAAAAAAAAAAAAAAAAACAAAATTCTACAAAGAAAGAAGCGCAAAGTTGCTTTGATCCGTTTCAGTAGCAAGAAGAAAAACAATTTGTGTTGTTAGATCCAACATCCGTCCAACTTGGGAATCACATGTGCAAACATACTTTAAAGTTAGTACTATAAACCTTTTTCTAAACGTAGAAGGTAACCCATCCTTCCACTTTGTTTTGTCCCGCACCCACTACCTTTTTAGTTGGAATATTCTCTGTTTTTGTCTTCCACTTTCTAAAGACAAATCTTAGTTTATTCTTTCACCCATGCAACATAAACTTTACAATATTATATTGGAGATTAATTTTATTTGAGTCCGTTCGAGTCAAATAGAGCTTTTCTTTGATTCGTTAATATTGTTCTCTACTCCACTTGTTATTTGTTTAATTGATTGATCTTGCAATTAATCAAATACCAAGTATCCCGTTTTGTTTGAAGCTAGCTTTCTTTGAGAGTCTTCTTGGAAGCTTTTCTTTGGATTCTTGAGTCTCACTAACGCTTGAACATTGCAGGAGATTTTGAGAGAAATTGTGAGATTATTAGAGTGATTAAACACGAGAGTAAACACGTGAGGGAGTGCTAGGAATAGTGCAATTTTACATTTTTCTTTTGTGTTGTGATTTCAGAAGAGTTAAAGATGTCTCAAGAAGGAGTACAACAACCCGATATGGTGGCTATGTTAACTGCCATAACGGAACAGCTCCAAACTTTGAATGAACGGCAAGTAGCTGCCAATGAGCGGCAGATGGCTGCCGATGTAAGGATGGCTAGGGTGGAGGCGTTAGCCACTATAAACCCGAACCCTAGAGCAGCGGAGGATCAACGTGATGGACATATATCAGATCTGTCCGAAGCAGATGACAACGCCCGTCGACCACGTGATATGAATCGGCGGCGTGAGCTGGCCAACGTTCCTCCCAGGCGACTTGCTAGACGTGGACCACAAGTCCCACAACCTGATCTGGAAGAAGAACCTGACGGGGGAGAAGGGTGGATAAATGCAAGGGATGGACAGAGAAGGGAGAGACGCGATCGTCGTGATGGTAGAAGAGAATGGGAAGATGACCGTTTGGATGCTAATCTCAACAGCATCAAAATGAAAATACCTCCGTTTGAGGGTACTGACGACCCTGATACCTTCTTGACATGGGAACAGAAAGTAGATGCTATTTTCTTATGCCACAATTATTCGGAGGGTAAAAAGGTTCAGTTAGCAGCATTAGAATTCAGTGGGTATGCTAGTCATTGGTGGGAGCAGCTCAACCTGAAGAGAGCCGCTATTTATGCTGGTCCGATTAATGATTGGGGTGAGATGAAACAGGCGATGAGGCAACGGTTTGTGCTGATGCACTTTCACCGAGAGCTTCATCAACGGCTTCAGACCTTGAAGCAGGGCAGCAAGGGAGTTGGTGCCTACTTTAATGAGATGGAGATTACTTTAGCTCAAGCAAAGATTACTGAGGAACCTGAGGTAACAATGGCTCGGTTTATTGCTGGTTTGAATGCAGAGATTGCCGACGCACTGGAATTGACGCAATACAATACTCTCGAGGAAATGCTTCACATGGCTCAAAAGATTGAGAAGCATCGGAAATCTAAGAGCTTTTCTAAGTCTACTGGATCGACACCTTGGAAGAAGCCATCGTGGAACAAGGACGACAGAACGGCTTCTACCGTTCCAAAGAGCTCATCCAGTGCCGTTATTCCTTCCAAAATGGCTACTACCAAACCTTACACTCCACCTGTGGATCGGCCAGCCACTAAGGAAATTGTTTGTTTCAAATGCAACGGCCGAGGACACAAGAAATCGGAGTGTCCGAATAAGAGGGTCTTCATCATCAAGCCGAATGGAGAAGAAGAATCGGATGATGATCTGGAGGAATCGGAACCTGAGGAAGCTAGTGTCGATTCAGATATTGACTGTCAGAAAGGTGAGCAGGTTCGGTTGCTTGTGATCCGACGGAACCTGAGCGTACAATCCACAGAAGAAGTGTGTGATGAGGAGCAACGGACCAATCTGTTCCATACCCGAGGTGTGATTGATAACAAGGGTTGCTCCATTATTATTGATAACGGAAGCTGCACGAACTGTGCCAGTGCGTTGATGGTTCATAAGCTGGAATTGCCGACGGTAAAGCATCCGAAACCGTATCGTCTACATTGGATGACGGATGACAACGGTATTAAGGTGACCAAACAGGTACTTGTTAAGTTTCGTATCGGCAAATACCAAGATGAGGTTCTCTGTGATGTTGTGCCGATGCAAGCAAGCCATATTCTTCTTGGACGACCATGGCAGTTTGATCGAGAAGCGAATCATGAGGGAAAGAGTAACCTCTACAAGTTAGTTAAGGATGGCAAGAAATTCACCTTAGCACCGTTAACACAAGCTGAAGTGTTTGAGGATCAGCAATGGCTTGCTAAGTCACATGCTGAATATGAGATTGCAAAACAGCTTGCGAGAGAAAAAGAAGGTTTGAGTGTGAAAAACAAAGAGGGAAACACTGAGTGTGTGAGCCTTAAACATTCGCATGAAAACAGCAAGCATGCAGAGGGAGAGTGTAAACATTCGCATGAAAAGAGTAAGCGTGCTGAGAGTGGCATTGAGAGAAAAGGAGAGGCAAATAAAAAGAAATTGAGTATATATGCCAAAGGGAGCAAAGTGAGGAGAGCTATGATTGCTCAACAAAATTATTTTGACGCAAGTCGTCCTATTCTTTTAATCCATTTTCGCTCTTATTATTTGACCTCAGATGAAACGGAACGGCCACATACCGTTCCGCTTGGTATTTCTTCTCTTTTGCAGGAATTTGGTGACGTACTGCCGGAAGAGATGTCGCCTGGCTTACCCCCGATCCGCGGCATAGAACATCAGATCAACTTTGTTCCTGGATCGGCAATTCCACATCGGCCAGCTTACCGATCCAATCCAGAGGAGACCAAGGAACTGCAACGGCAAGTGGACGATTTGCTTGCGCGTGGGTACGTTCGGGAGAGTCTGTCTCCATGTGCCGTTCCAGTCATTCTAGTTCCAAAGAAAGATGGATCTTGGCGCATGTGTGTTGATTGTCGAGCAGTCAACAAAATCACTGTAAAGTATCGTCATCCTATTCCTAGATTAGATGATATGTTAGATGAATTATGTGGTAGTAGGTTATTTTCTAAAATTGATTTAATGAGTAGATACCACCAAATTCATATGAAAGAAGGGGATGAATGGAAAACTGCTTTTAAAACTAAGTATGGTTTATATGAATGGCTGGTTATGCCGTTTGGCTTAACTAATGCTCCTAGCACCTTTATGAGGTTAATGAACCATGTACTTCGGCACTTAATTGGCAAATTTGTTGTAGTTTATTTTGATGACATTTTAATCTATAGCAAATCTTTTGATGAGCATGTTTTACATCTTAGGGAAGTTTTTCTCACACTTCGTGAGCAGAATTTATATGCTAAGTAAATGTTCTTTTGCAATGGAACAAGTTGGCTTTCTTGGTTTTATTGTGAGTGCAGATGGCGTTAAAGTAGATGAAGAGAAGATCCGCGCAATACGGGAATGGCCGACGCCGAAGGCCGTTACCGATGTGAGATCATTCCATGGATTGGTGAGCTTCTATCAGCGATTTGTAAAAGACTTTAGCACTATCGTTGTCCCTCTGAATGATTTAACAAAGAAGAGTGTTGTTTTCAGGTGGGAACAGCCGTAGGAGGAGGCGTTTGCTACACTCAAGGAACGGCTTTGTGCCGCTCCCGTGCTCGCATTGCCCGACTTCAACAAGGCATTTGAAATAGAGTGTGACGCCAGCGGGTTAGGAATCAGCGCCGTTCTGATGCAGGAGAAACGGCTGATTGCCTTCTTCAGTGAGAAACTCAAGGATGCCCATCTCCGGTATCCGACCTATGACAAGGAGTTCTATGCTCTTGTCCGAGCATTGGAGACATGGCAACACTACCTGATGCTAAGAGAGTTCATCATCCACACTGACCATTTGAGCTTGAAGTACCTCAAGGGACAAGGGAAGCTCAATCGGCGCCATGCCGTTTGGATGGAATTTATTGAGGCTTTCCCTTATCACATTCAGTACAAGCAAGGTAAAGATAATGTCGTTGCGGATGCTTTATCACGCCGGTACGCGTTAATTACTTCTCTTAATGCCAAATTGCTTGGATTTTCGCATATTATAGAACTCTATGCTGCCGATTCTGATTTTGGTGATATTTATATGCATGGCATTTCTATTTCTGGTTCTAAATTCTTTAAACAAGAGGGATATTTATTTAAGGGAAAACAGTTGTGTATTCCTCATTGTTCTCTTCGTGAATTACTTGTGCATGAAGCCCATAGTGGTGGTTTGATGGGTCACTTTGGCGTGACTAAAACTTTAGATGTGTTACATGATCACTTTTATTGGCCTCACATGAAGCGTGATGTAGTGCGCATTATTGCTCGATGTTTAACTTGTCGAAGAGCCAAGTCTAAGTCTGCTGGTCATGGAGAATACATGCCGTTACCTGTTCCTTCTCATCCTTGGACCGATCTGTCCATGGATTTTATTGTAGGGCTGCCTCGGTCTAAGAATGGAAAGGATAGTGTCTTTGTTGTGGTGGACAGATTTTCGAAAATGTCCCATTTTATTGCATGTTCGACTACTTGTGATGCTACTCAGATTGCTGATTTATTCTTTCGTGAAGTAGTCCGTTTGCATGGTGTCCCTTTGACTATTGTGAGTGATAGAGATACTAAATTCCTTAGTCATTTTTGGCGTGTTTTATGGAAAAATCTTGGTACACGATTGTTGTATTCCACTTCTTATCACCCACAAACGGATGGTCAAACTGAGGTTGTGAATCGTACGCTTGGTTCACTTTTACGCACGTTAGTTCGTAAGCATGTTTCTACTTGGGTTGATCATTTACCGTTTATTGAATTTGCTTACAACCGTGCTGTTCATTCTACTACTCATTACTCACCGTTTGAACTTGTGTATGGATTTAATCCTAGAACTGTTTTGGATTTGACTCCTTTACCATTGAGTGATGTTGTAAGTTTAGATGGTGCACAGAAAGCTGATTTTGTCAAGCAATTACATGCTAAGGCAAAACAAAACATTGAGCGAATGAATGAGAAGCTGATGCAGAAACGGAACGATGGCCGACGGCTGGTGACGTTCCAGGTGGGCGATTGGGTCTGGTTGCATATGCGCAAGGAGCGTTTTCCTGACCAACGCCACGGCAAGCTATCTCCGAGAGGAGACGGACCGTTCCAGATTGTTGAGAAGATCAACAACAATGCCTATAAACTGGCATTGCCGAGTGAGTATGGTGCCGTTAGCTCTACTTTCAATGTTTCTGACTTAATTTTGTTTGATACAGATGACGAGTATGGACTTGCTGATGATGCCGATTCGGATTCGAGGGCGAATCCTTCCGAAGGGGGAGGGAATGATGCGAATCCACGCATCCAGGTGCCTTTACCGCCAGCTGGTCCAATGACTCGAGCCAGAGCTCAAAAGCTTCAAGACCGATTGTCATCTCTCATTCACAAGGAGTTGGAGTCTGAGATGACAAGTGAGAAAGCTGCACTTAGAGAGAAGACGACGAGAGTGGTGAATCTTCTCACCTTCACCTTGATTGATGTTGAGTCTGCTAGAAACGGCATGGAACCGTTTCACGCAAACGGCACTTGACCGTTTCATCCAAACGGCATCTGTCCGTTTTGATCGCTTCATCCAAATGGCACTTGTCCGTTTCACTTAGCCGTTGCCGATTCAAGCATCTGTCGCGCAGGCCGATTGCTGTACCCGTTCCGCGTTCCCGCCTGGCCCTTTTGTTGATAACGGCTCCTGTCCGTTTCGCCTAGCCTGGAGTTGACGCGCGTTGACTGTTTTAGCAAGGCTGCGACTTTCTATTTATTTTAGCTTAGTTAATTAATTAGACACTTTAATTAATTAGTTAAGTGTTTTACTTTATTTATTATTCCTATTATGGGATTAGGGTTTGCTTGTAACCTATATAAGGAGCCGCTTGGCCTCCTTAAAAACTTGGCTGTTATTTGATAAATTGAGATATTCTCTTCAATCTCCGCCCCTTGTTCAAGTTGGTTGAACCTTGTTCTTCTTGAGTCCGTAATACTTGAGTCGTATACAAGTAAATCTTGGAATTACATTATTGTGTCATTTATCTTAGTGTGATTCTCACATTGTTGAGTCTAGTCCTAAGAATCCGATTCAAGATCCTTGACTTGAAATCGATTAGGGCTCTTAGCACAGGTTAGCTAAGTGGTCTAAGCTCGTACTTGTCGAGTTATTTATTTCCGCAGGAAATCCGTCTTTGAACAAAGATCAAAATTGGTGCTACGTATCCTAAGGAGCCAGGATCGTATCAAGAACCCTCACTTGTATCGATTAGGTTGCTTAGCACAGGTTGCTAAGAGATCTAAGCTCGTCAAGTTGAGCTTATCATAATTCCGCACTCGAAATCCAAGCTTGAACTAGATCAAGTACTCGAAGGCGCATTTTAAGAAACTATGATCGTATCAGGTACCGTAAAATTACCCCTACTTTTTTTTAAGGGGTAGGTTAAGTGACATTGTGATTGTCATTTTATAGGCCTAGAATTAAAAACGGTCATAAAGTTGAACAATAATTTATTGAACTATTTGATATAGTTATAAGCAATTATTATTTTGTTTATTAGAATTTGTAGACGAAAGTATCTATAACTTTAATTTTATTTCGAGAAGCAAGGATATTAAATAAGATATTGCATTATTTTGTACATTAAATTATACAACTTGTTCAATTGAAAATATACTAAATTAATATGACATGTAACTTTTATTAGAAGAGTTGGTGTGTATCTTTTAGGCTCTATGCTTGATATTTTTCACACCATCAATTTGTGTATTAAGTGTTGTGCAGAAGTTACTGAAGTGAACCTTCACAAGGGATATTAAAGCAAATCGAGCAAAAAAATGCAATCTTACTAGATTCCACATTAACTGTGATTGTTAGCATCAATGGCACTAACAAAATTCATGATGCGTAGTTTTTTTTTTCATTTTTTTTGTGCTATTTATTGAGTACATTGAATGAGTTTAACAATAACCAATTAAACCATTGGATCAAGATCCCCTCATAATTTATCCGATTTCCACGGATTGCCTCTAGCTCCACGTCAAGCATTTGGAAAAATTCTTGAGTGTTCTGGGGATGACAACTTAAAAGTAAAAGTTGGCATACTCATCCAATAATTAATAGACATGTGTCTATTTTTTTTACTCATCACATAATATTAAAATATATTTTTAATTTCAATCCAAAGCCTCTTAAAACGAAAATCCCTTCCTTCTCTTCACTAGCAGTTCCGCTAGGGATTGTTGAAACTGTGTTAGATTTCCTTGCTAACTAGAGCGACTTTCTTGAGAAACCCACCGCCGAGAAGGAGATCGGCGCGCTAGTGAAGGTAGCCGCGGAGAGGAAGAAGAAGAGGAAGGCGGAAGAGAGACATAAAGAAAGAAAGGCACTTCAGAAGCCAGAGAGAAGCAAGAAGAAGAAGGAGGAGGAACAGGAAGTGAAAGAGAATGGGAAAGAGCTCATGAAGGATGAGAAGAAAGAAGGGGCTGGCACTAGAGGTAACCCAATTTTGAATATTTTTGTTTTAATCTTTTGAATTACTTAGTTGTCTATTGTTGATGAAGTTCGATGCCTTTCCCTCTTGTTTTTCCCCATTATGTCGACTTGAGGTGTTAGTTGTATTATACTCCCTCCGTCCCTCAATAAATGTCATTTTAGCTTTTGCTTTTACTGTTTCGGCACGTATCTTAAAATGGCCGGTAGACTCACTATTTGAGACAATTTTGCTCCTAATTTTTTCTGGGAAGTACGTTAAGGATTAACGTACGTTCAAAAAAAAATTCGGATTTTTTTGGGGTCAAATAGTACCTCATCCGGCTTCCTCGACATGCGTTCCCTACTGAATATTGGGATGCGAGGAAGACAAGTAATTCAATCCAGAGGGAGTATTGGTTTTAGGTGTTGTTTCTATTCTGAATATTTTGGGATGCTTTGTTATAATATTTAAGAGGCTAGACTTCTCATTCAAGAGAGAGGGAGAAAGGATTAAGAATAGAGGATTTGGAGAATCAATTGGTCTCTCTACCATGGGGTAATGTTGGCCCTAGATTTATGCATGTGATAGTTTGTGTATTCTGCCAAAGTGCAATGTGTTTGCCATCTTACGCGCTTGTTTGATTCCTATGTTTATGAGATAAGTTGATTGTTGTGGTACCTCTAGTTTTTCTTTCTAGAAAACTAAGTTTGTAGGATTTAGAAATGTGCAAGTTGCCTCTTTTAAATACACTTGTGGTTGTTGTTAGAGCTTGAATTTTTGTTGCTCTGCAACTACTATACTTCTGCTTTGGTACTTGTAACGAATAGTAATTTGAAATACGAAGCAACTTTTCAACAGTATAATGCAGAAATTTACTATAGTTCAGTTGATGCCACTATTCATCTCAAGTTTGTTGTTATTGCTAAGATGACTATGTCATACGATCTTATTAATATATCCTTTAAAATGCAAGTTTTTCCTTAATACAAAGCCTACATATTTGCTCTGGCATCTTCTAAGGGTTCCCTTGAGTCCTCCACTACTGAATTTATCCTTTCTTGTCGATTGCAACTCCAGTATGCCAAGTTTGGGAGAAACCCATTTGATTCTTTGCGCTTTTCGCGGGGATTCATGGAAGAGCAGAGGCTGCAACTGAGTGTTTTGGTTCAGTTTCACCCTGCCAGTAATCAGAGCTACAGTAAATCTGTCTATTGTTGTCATAACAGCCTTCTTGGTAATGCTTATGTAGTTGGTTATTATTACTATATGTAACTTGTGTAGCTTCTGTAATGGAATATGGAAATGTTTATGCTCCAGTTGACAATGAGACTCTGATTTGAAGGTGTGGAAATAGTAACCCCCCTATTTCATTTGCTTACTACTTGTGTTTCACCAAAGCAGACTCTTGAATTCTTAATAAAATTAGTTGGTTCTGTTTTGTTTATGATCAATTTGTCATATTATCACCAAAGTAGACTCTTGAATTCTTAATAAAGAAGCCTCGTTTTCTCTGCGAATCATTCTTTGAATTAGCCAAATTTGAAAAAAGGGTAACATCACAATCAGAATAAACCAAATTTCTTGAATTAGCCAAATTTGAAGAAAGGGTAACATCACAATTAATTCCATAGATCAAAATGTTAAAAGTTGAAATCATCATCAGTGCATGCTTGAAGTCTGCAGGAACATGTAAAAGAAAATTCGAAGCTAATTTATGCTGAACAAAGGTCACAGTTTGAAAGGTCAGTTCTATATATCCCATGTAGAGCTGTCAACCAGACCCGAGAACCGGTCCCGGACCCGGGGTTTCGGGTCGGGTTCGGGACCAATTTTTGTCTCGTTTTGTCTCGGGACTGGGTCTGGTCCCGACCCGGGTGTTGCCGGGTCCAGCCGGGTCTGACCCGAGACCCGACAAAAAATTTAACAAGACCTACTTTTTTTTTCCTTCTTTCTATCTTCGTTCTTCTTCTTCGCATCATCAATCAACCGTTTACAACACCAATTCGACCAACAAAATACAAATCATCAATCCCATCATCAATTAACAAAAAAAAAAAAAAAACAGAAGAAAGAAAAGAAAGCAGAGATGTCAATAGAAGAAAAAAAAGTAGAAAAAGAAGAGAGAAAAAAGAAGAAAAAAAAGCATGTGGGTAATGGATCCATCTTCATCAACTCTTCAATTTTGAAGCATGCCCAGAACTAATTAGTTTTGAAGCTACCAGACACCATCCTTTTCCTTCCTCAATAATTAGTTTTTTTCCCTTTCTTCTCACGATTGACACTCCCTGCAAATTGCAACATACATGAAATTGGAAATTAAAATCTTAATCCCTAACCATCCACTTACCATAACAAGTTAACAACCAACAACCAAAGAAATTCAGACGGACTAACCGATTGGAGAGGGTAGGTTGAGGGGTGAGTGGCGGATGGGATAGATCCGTTGGTCGTGAGTGGTGGCAATGGAGGTGAGGTGAGGCAGAGCAGAGCTAGAGATGAGGAGAGAGAGGAAGGGAAAGGTTTCAAAGGAAGGAAAAAATAGGTTTTGTTAAAGATAATTCAGATTGAAGAAAGGAAGGGATGATTTTTAATTTTTGGGTTTCTTTAACTGGGAAGTAAAAAATGAGCAACCCAGTTTCAATGGTTTTGTTTTGTTGCTCCACGAATGAAACGGTGAATAAAAGGAAAAGAAAAAAAATTGTATTTAAAAAAATAATAATAATAATAAGTAGCTTCCTGGTCTGGTCCCGGACCCGGCATGGACCCACCGAGCCTGGACCGGGACCAATTTCTAGTCCCGTTTTTTATCGGGACCGGGACTGGTCCTGACCCGGGTGTCTCGGGTCTGATCGGGTCCGGGTCGGGTCCGGCCCGCAGACCTGTTTTGACACCTCTAATCCCATGACACTGTCCTGGCAGCGCATCATCTGTAACAAAGATCATCAACTGAGATTATTGTGAGTGCTCTGTAAGCTCATATTTCATTGGGCACTTGAACTTGAACCCTTCATTGCAAATGAAAGAAAAAAGGTTATTAATTTCAATTCTAAATTTAACAAAAAAAAGAAGAAGAAATGAAACTAAAATTAAAAGTCCTTACATGACTTAGATGAGTCACATGATTCACATTTGCACTTAACATGTTCGAAAATGGAACAATTGAGTTAGTCCCCCAGTTTGCTGAAGAAGCCTATTAAATTGAAAACTTGAGTCATAACTTGAAAATATATATATAATTCACATTAATCTCTTAAAAGGTTAAACAAACTAAAATTATAAGTTACATGTAGTGCTACTTGGGTGGACAGTGGCACAACCATTTGTGGTGAGAATTGGAGCGGGACTGAAGTATTGATCTTTTCGTCGCATGTTGATATTATTCAGAATCAAAACAAATTAGAGGTTAACATGTGATTTTTTTGGATAAAAAAACATTATTATTACTCTATCATTATAAAGGAATTACCTGAGTAGATAACATATGTGATAACAAGTGAAAATGCGACATTTGTTAGTCTTAAGAAACATGCTGCATAAATTAAATTACAATATTATAATCTATCTATATTCTTTTTTCAAGTTAAATAATTTATGCTTTTATTTTTACCTGAGGATTATTCATAATACTTGATGTAATTGGCAAGCTACTTGGGAAAGATCTATCAATTACAGTATATAAGGAACCAATATGTGCGTTCTTCATTTTTCCTGCATCAAACGTATAATAATAAGAATAACAAGAATATGAGCTTATAAAAGAAGTGTACTGATGTGTAATAATAAGAATAAATGATAACTTACTTGAATTTGGTTTTATTTTTTGCGCATTCTTTTTCGGTTTCTCCCAGTGATTTTTAAGTCTTGCATTTGAAATACCTTTCGGCTTTACATGTGGTGGGTCTAGTACATTTTGCTCATGCTCACCATTAGTATCCATGTTAACCTCATTGTCTTCTGCATCACAATCAACACTTATACTTAGTTTAGATAATTGTCTTTCAATTTATCCATTCATCTTCAACAAACTATCCCGACAAATTTGTCTTGTCAACTCATTGCCTTGACTTTTTTTGACTATATTATAGGCATACCTGATCATATGATTACGGAACAAAGTTTCTGACTCAATATCACCTTTAAGAGATGACTCTACATGCTCATTGTGAAAGACTCTCTCCTTTTCATTTTTTTTCCATCTATCTAGTATATATTGATCAGGAATCTTGGTCACATTTTTCAAATTAAGAACTTTCAATGCATGAGAGCATAACAAACCCACTGATTCAAATTTTTTGCAACTGCAATTAATATCTAAAGTGGATGCATTGAAATGGATAATGCATGCTCTTGATTGTATCCCTCCCCCCTAGTTACCTCAAAACTGTAATGATCTTCAACATAAGAAAGTTCAAGGTGAGTCGTTGCAATGGCATCAAGTAACTCTTTCTCAAACAATTTGAAAATCTTGCAAGAGTAAACTTATGCGGCATAGTTTAAAAGGCCACTATTTTTTATTATACAATGAGGAAAACCTTATTTGCAGCGAAAATCCGCTTCAGCTTCAGACGAACGCCAGCTTGCAACTCGCTTCTCAAATTCTGCCACAAACTTCATAAGTGAGGTGGTTTTTCTTGCTATTTTGTTCAAAACATGATTTTTACTTTCACTTCTTTGTGAAGACAAAATTCCAGCTAAAAAGACATCTTTATTCAAAGTTGTACACCATTTTTTGCCTAATTTCATACAAGTCATTCAACCAATGGTGTGCTTTAAGTTCATTAAAGTTCGTCAACATCTTATCCCATGTCTCTTGGAACTCAATTTCTATGTCACACCCCTCCAAACACTTGTAAAATAACTTGCGAAATTCAGGATTAGAATTGAAACTGCCCAAATGAGAAGGTGCATTCTTTGAAATGTGCCACAAACATAACCGATGACGAGTAGTAGGGAAAACCACCTTAATTGCATTGGCCATCGCTTGATCTTGATCCGTCATTATAGTCTTTGGTGCTTTCCCACCCATTGACTCTAAAAATGTCCTAAATAACCACTCGAACGATGATGTTTTCTCATTTGACAAAAACGCACATGCAAACATTACGTTTTGCCAATGATGGTTAACTCCCACAAATGGAGCACAAATTAAGTTATACTTATTTGTGCGATAAGTGGTGTCAAAGATAACCACATCACCAAAACAATCATAATCAATTCTTGACCTTCCATCTCTCCAAAAAAAAAATTACCATCCGATTTTATTCATCTACACCTTCGAGGTGGAAAAACATAACATCCTCCATGGTTCTTTTATTGAAATGATTGATGACACTCTAAGAATCACCAGCTTCTATCATTTTCATTTTCTGCTTATTGACATAATTATAACAATCTTTTTTTGTGAAGCCTACGTTCTCCTCACCACCAACTTCTCCGGTCATTAGAGAATAAGCTTCAGCAACCCCTATTCCTGCAATAGTACAAAGTTCATTAGAATTTAAAGATAGGTATTTGATAACTACTTTATTAATCTTTTACGTAAATATAGTAAAGTGCAAAGAAAAAGAAATCGTTGGTATTTTATCTGCATTGACAACAGTATCAATAACATCTGCCTTTGCCTTACTTACTTCTCTATTCATCCTTAATAAATGAAGTTCAGAAGGTGATGCCAATTCATGATTATGCATCAGGACAAATGTTGTAACCTTCCACATGTCATTTTCAATTGAAAAGCGCACCATAGCCTTACAATCGGTTCTTGTCTAAAATTTATTTTGATGTCTGTCTTTGCATGGTTGGTAATCAACATATTTCCCCTATTTTGAGCAACAAAATTCTATTGATCGAAGCTCTTTTGTTCCTTCACGGTATCTTTTTTTAATTTTCTGACATTAAATCCAACCCGATTTGCATAATCTTTGTACAAATTGTATGCCTCATCTTCACTATGCATCACCATCCCTAACAAATAATCTTTGGCTTCTTCCTTCTGTGCCTACATCAACAAGATTAAATTATATAGGCCTAGCATTGACAGACAACTTTCTACATGATAAATGGAAATTGAAAGACAGTACTACATCTCAATTAAAATACATAATACAAATGGTCTAACCATGTGCTTCTCTGCAGCACAAGTCTGCACAGTACGGCATGCTATCATATTTCTTAATTCATATACGTATGTACCAACAGTACAATCACTCAAACACAGACCCACCTACCGCATTCATACACAAAATTGTTACCAGCATCATATATATATATATATAATGCATGGTATTAAAGGGTAGTTGAGGTATCTAATGGTAATCTAAGCAGAAGTGTCACTTCTTCTTCTAAGTTTTGACAAGACAATAAACGAAATATATAGTATTACTTTATTATTCTGTGTTGGGTAATATCTCTCTTAGTTTGAGCGTATGGCATATTAGTATACACACGCACAAGAAAGCCAGAAAATGGAAGGACGACAACATCAAAAACACACATAAGAACAACAACCTGAACAAATCAAGAATCAGTTCAAGAAAAATCAAGAGTCGTATAGTTACCATCGGCTAGAATGGATTGGGAGGGTAACAAGGGAGGTTGGTTAGCAAAGTTCTGGTCTTTGTCAATGTCGATGCAGGTTTGTGTCTGTTTAGTGTCGTTTCGTCTTCACTCTTGACTCTTGAGAAATAACCTTAAAAAAACACAGAGAGTTGGCAGAATGGATTAGGAGGGCAACAATGGAGGTTGGTCAGCAAAGTTCTGGTCTTTGTCGATGTCGATGCAGGTTTGTGTCTGTTTAGTGTCGTTTCGTCTTCACTCTTGACACTTGAGAAATAACCTTCAAAAAACATAGAGAGTTGGCAGAACGGATTGGGAGGGCAACAATGGAGGTTGGTCGGCAAAGTTCTGGTCTTTGTCGATGTCGATGAAGGTTTGTGTCTGTTTAATGCCTTTTCGTCTTCACTCTTGACTCCTGAGCAATAACCTTCAAAAAATACAGAGAGTTAGGTGAAGGGAAGGAAGGGATTTTCATTTTCTGAGGCTTTGGATTGAAATTAAAAATATTTTTTAATATTATCTTATGTGTAAAAAAAATAGACACATGTCTATTAATTATTGGGTAGGTATGCCAACTTTCACTTTTATGTTGGCATCTCCGGAACACCCAAGAATTTCTCCAAGCATTTGAGTTTGGTAGGTAAGAGCTAGTCTCGATGAGTTGGTTGAGGTGGGTCATTTCCGCGATTGAGAAATGATCAAATTTGTGATTTCCAACCATTGTAAGAGATTTGCTGGAATGGAAAAAAGATGTTTTTTTTTCCCTATTTCGGAGTGAATTTTATTGTCTATTGAGTTGCTAGTGAAATAGTTTAGTGTTATGGTAAGCAAGTATTTATAGGGTAAATATAATTTTGTTCTTTTTTATTATTATTTTAAATGTTCTTTTTTCACAATGCATGGACGTCATGTGGAAAATAATTTTGGAAGAAAAAATTCATGTTCTTATAAATTGTTTGGTTTAGTGTGTTAGGGTAATCTATATGATTACTCTTGGTTAAATGGACGAAAGAAGATATTTGCTAATATTTCTATTAGTTGTTTTGTTTGCAGGTTGTGTTTATAGATTAATGCTTCATAATATATTTTTATATTATTTAGGCCTTATTATTGGATCTCTATAACTACTAATTATACTGCAATTCCATTGAAAATCTTACATTGAAATTTGCATTTAATGTTTTACTTTTTTTAATTTATTTAACAGAAACTTATGTCGTTTCATTTTTTTCTTGATTTTCTTACTTAATTTATATGTTTCCTCGACAACACTAATCTTTTCTTATCTATCCTATTAAAACTCTTCTTGTTCTTGTAGCTATTATTGAAATATGAGTTCACTAATCTTAGTTTTGATGATTACAAGAGTTTATTTTTATGAGGTTATTGGATATTTTCTATAAATTGTTTGTGTAAGTACATCTCAATCTAAAGTCCAATTGTAGTTGCATTTTAGCCTTAAAAAAATAGCACAAAAATGATATTTTTTAAAGCGTATTTTCGAATACTCAAAATGGAAAGAAACTAATTTTCATGACTGAGCGGTTTAGGAGGTGGTGCACCGATCTGGTGAACCACTACCCCTGATGCTCAATCAGTCCACCGCTTTGTGTTAAGCGGTGCACCGGTCATGGACTCAAAATAGTCGTTGTGGCTGATGGGTCTAGAGCGGTATATCGCCGGAGCCAAAGCGGTAGACTGATCATGCGTTCCTCTTGTTGTCATTTACCTTATTTTAAATTCCCTTTGAGCCATAAAATATCTCAAATGTTCATAAACCTCTCAAGGCTATATAGTATACATACCAAGTTTTCAGTACTTTGGAGATTTAAGAAAGCTAAACCAATGTTATACTCATCTTTCCAAAACTTTCAAGCAAAGCTAAAGTTTTCAAAGGTTTTCTCTTATTTTATTTTTTATCGTTTTAGTTGTCCCTTTTTCACTTTCAATGTTATTTTAATTTTTTTTTATTTCCATAAATTATAAAGTTCAACCCAATCAATTTAAAGTATGTTAATTTTAGATTGGTCAATTTAAACTAGAGTAATTATTGAAGTGTATTTCCAACCTAAAATAATCATCACCTTGGTATGTGAGATTATAATTAGAAGGACAACTAAAAGAATCTGAAGGGAGTAATTAATATAGTGAAGAGAGATAATCAGTGGAGTGTATTTGTAACCGAAATCAATGGTTACCTTGGTCTGTGTGATTATAGTTAAAAAGACAACTATTAAAAATCAGAGGGAGTATAATTTAGATTTTCGTGGAAAAGATACTACAAACATATATATAACTATATATTTCGAACCCTGATTAAACCTCAAAACCCCAAACGTCTACCCTTTTCGATATGATCTCCCGCCCGGTCCTAAAAACAGCTAATTAGGAAGGAATAAACCACAATTATATCTTAACACATTAGTAAGTAAAACTATGTTAGTAAAATAGTTAGTATCCCAAGCATTATTCATTTAGATTTTAATTAAATTTTAATTATTTTTAAATTTGTTCTTTGATTTTTTCCTTTTTTTTAAGTTCCTAATTTTTTTTTTAAACTAAGGTTTCTGGAAAAAAAAATTAAAACCCACATGGCATGCCACATCAACTTTTACCGACACATCATCACTCTCAACTAATAGCAACCTGGTCAGGGACCAATTAATAAAAACTTTGTACCTTAGAGACCAAATTAGTTATTTTTTACCATAGGGATTAGAATAAACAATATTTTATAACACAAAGATAAAAAATATCATTAAACCAGTTCTTGTAAGTCGCATTCTTTTATGGAGTGGAGAAATCTTAGACGAGGTTTTATAAGTGTGAAAACAAACTCAATGAGTAGTTGCTATAGTGGAGAAAGTTTCAATATTGATGGTAGAAGTGCTAAGGGCAAGGAAGTGTTGAATTCAGTGGCACCTTATAGCTCTGGTGGTGTTTATAATTGTGATAGCCACTCAGAAAATAGTTCTTATAAGTTTGACCATATTGGCAACAACTTAAAATTGGTTTGTTTTATTTGTGTAAGAAATTGTCACTTGTATTTTAAGAAGGAACCACTATAAATTGTCACTTGCTCCTTCACTACCTAAAAGTTTCACATTTAGGATTTTGCTAATCTACTAGCTTAGAGTTTCACAATGGTTCACCCACAACCAATTACAATTGCTTTTTACCTTAGGTTTAAGCACAACCTATCACAATCCCTATTACACAAGGAAGGATTACAACCTAAGTCATTTTCAAGGATCAAAACTCAAAACCTATGTTCTTTTACAAGGATAAGTTCCCAACCCAAAACTCAAAGTGTTTATGATACACTTTAAACCTTCACAAAGATTGAATTAAACAAATACAAATTGAAGCACAATTGGTGTTTAAGATATAAAAATGTATGAGCAATAATAACACCAATAAACATAATAAAGCTTCAAGGATTGAAAGCAAATTAACTCACTTGAAAGATCATGAGAATGGGAAAAAATAAGTAGAAATGTTCTTGCTTTGATTCTTCAAAGAATGAGTGCATTTATATTTTACTACGTGTATAAAGCTTTCATCAACTCTACAAAATAGTAGAAAATATGTATTTATAGGGTGAGAGAGTTAAATGGTCGTTTATGGTTGTTGGAGCAAAAACTAGCCGTTATTTTTTAAATATTCGCCCAAAAAAATATTTCTGATGTACTTAGCGGTATACCGTTAATTTCTAGAGATATACCTTTAAGAACCAGGGGTTTAGCAGTATACCGTTAAGGACTAAAGGTTTAGCGGTATACTGTTAAGGCTCTTAGTAGTGAACTTCTAATATCGACCCTAACGGTATACCGCCGGAACCAAAACATTCAAAAAGGTCCCTTTTGAAATGGGAAAGACAACACCAACATAAACCAATTAATTTTGACTTAACTAAAGTCAACATCTTTAAACAAATACCATGACTATAAATCAACGACTCACATCTTTTCTTTTTCTTTTTGATAAGGCTATACAGTGTTATTAAAATTGTTAGAGCTCATACTTATATAATGACGCTTAAACTCAATAACACCAAAACGAGTCTTTATTTCCAATAACTTGATCTACAAAGGCTTGCTCCTTCTTGACAATGTTCCAAGATGAAATTCGAGAGCACCACTTTTGATCTTTAAAGACTCTCTCTACTATAATGCGTATTCTACAAATAACACTTAAAAAATCATACGCATTAGTAGAAACATTAATATTTTGTTATCATCAAAATTACTACAAAGAGATAGGAGCCTTGGGTTAACATATTTTTCTTCTTGTCCACACCAATGAAAGGATCAAGATGGACTTGAAGACGAAGAAAGGGAAGGATTGCAGAGAGATGAGTTTGAAGGAACAGAGGAGGAGGAAGCTGGAGACCTTATTTATGATGCTAATGATGAAGAAGATGAGGACGCTCAAGAGGAATCTTATGCTGATAGCGATAATTCAAATCAAGAAAACTATTACGAAGAATCATATGAGGGATCAAATGGAGAAGGAGGTGTATATCAAGAACCATTGTTGGTTCACAAGGTATTACTCTCAACAATTATCTAAGAAGAAGTAGAAAAACAACATGTTGCTATTGAATCTAAACAACAATAGATAATCAAGCAGCTTATGATACTTATTCTCTTGGTAATATTGTGTAGGTGAACCTCTAGCCTATCAATGTTGGTGATATTGAGCAAGTAAAAGCTTATTCCAAGAAAGATGTTGTAGCATCCTTTAGAGTACACTATGATGACCTTTTTGCAAGGATGTAAAACCCGGACATGTCATAAACCCGGTTAAGGGAAATGGTCAAGGGTTAGAGAGTTAACTGGATTGACCCGTGATTTTAATAAATTAGTAAATAAAATTTAATATTTGTATAAAGTACAAATTTTTTTTAAGATAAATGAAAATTTTATTTCATATTTATTTTTTATATTTTAATTTAGTATCACAAGCATGACTTTGGTGTAGTGGTTAAGTTTTGTTGGCCAACTTTTTGAATTCTATGTTTAGTATTTTTTTTGAATTTACTTTCTTGAGTCAACCCGATTTAACCCAGATTGGGTTGACTAATTTTTAAGACAAACCCGAGAATAAAAATTTTGAGAGCTTTTAACTTGACTTAGTGACCGGTTGTTAGGTTTCTCAATTGAACCGTTTCGGTCGGGTCGGGTTTGACTACTTTACCTTTTTAACAACAAATCTGGTACAACTTTTAAGTTGCAGGACTGATGCAGAGATGGCAAAGGGCATGCTAACGTCACACAATCTATTTGGCACCAAATACTATTGCTTTACTTGATCTTATATGAGAAAGTTTTATGGAGAAAAGAATTATCTCTAGGAGTTCTGATTTTGGGAAGTAAGTTATTGGAAATTTACTAGCAACTGGTTATGGTTAAGGTGACACATTGTTTGTGCTCATCTTAAGTAGTCAATTGCATTAGAGTTGGAGTAAACAACTTACACTAGTGTGTGAGTTGAAATTGTTGGTTGCGGTTATCAAGTCATTTAAGCTCCAAAGGAAGAAAAGTTGGAAGGTTTTGATTGTGCAACTAAGAGATCGAGGCAAGCTTAGTTCAAACTCGAGGACGACTTTTTTTCAACCCGAGGAGTTTGACGCAGGAGCTTTTTGTTATTCTGTTTTCTTTAGAAATTCTAATGCTAGCAGGATTCCTAAGGTTTAGAGATTGTAACTAATTTAGGATTATTAGTATTTTTCTATTTTACTAGATTTCTAATTAGGGTAATTTAGGAATAGTATGCCTCAGGAATTGTCTAAATAGTTGTCTATACCTATATAAATAGGGTTGTTGTTGTACATGTTAATTACCTATGATTTCTTATTATTCAGAGGTTATAGAACCCTAAATCATTTGTTATTTTCCGTCTCCAATATATTCTTTCTGGTGTAAATTAAATGTCTTTCTCGTATCCCAATATTCAGTAGGTTTAACACTAAAAATACAAGTAAAAGCTACGATAAAAGCAAATCCTAAAACGACGTTTAATTCACACCGAAAGGAGTAATATTGTTGTTTCTACCCTAATCTCAATCTATTTTCAGAACTCTAGTCCTATCTTATTTTTAGGAGAATTTCTTAGATAAACTCAGTCCACCACGTTGTATGATGACTACGACACCTATTTAAAATATCACCTCATTAAAATATTTAATTTTAATTAGTATTTAACTCCAAAACTAATTACTGTAAAAAATCAATCCCAACTTTTTTTATTAGTTGTCTTCGTCCATCCCACTCGCAACAGAATCCCTTTACTGCGCTGCCCCTTTCCTGCCTCCTACTCCAATACCACAAACCTCTCCTTTCTTTTCCACAACCGCCATCACTTACTATTTTCTTCCATCACCAACTTTCTTTCTCGTCTTCAATTTAGTCACCTAATTATTAAAATCAATTTTCTAATCAAAGCAAAATCCACCTTCAATTTCTTTGTTCCAATCACATAAAAATACACTGAAACAGTACAAATGATTAATTAGCTATTAAAATTTTAAAGAAATTAAAAAGTAAAAAATAAAGTATAATATCCTACTACTTTTCTTGTGCGTGCAATCGAAGCAGTTCACAAAAGAACTGAATGGTTATGAAGGTCATAGACATAGCGGTCGAGATTTGGAGGAGACAGCTGGTGATGGCGGGGTAGTGGAACTGTTAAAGAGATGGCAATTGCACTGATTAATGAGGTGGCATACATAAAAAATGTGTCATGTTTTAATTGGCTTAGTCCACAAGAGTCAAGAAGAATTCCTCTATTTTCAGAGTTAACCCTACTTTAATCTACTATCATAATGCCAACACATGGCTATACATGCAGTAAGAAATGAAATTAGAATTCAGTAGTTTTCTACCAACAATCCACCATCCCATTTTTGAACTAAAATACTACTAGTTGGTAAATGCAATGCGATAAAATGGCTACACCGCTGGGTAGTTCCCGATCCTTGGCGATAGTACCAGACTACAGTAATACTCAGCAGGATATTCTAAAATCAAAACAGGCCCTGCCTCTTATTATATTAATCCCTGGCGCTGAAGATCAGTGTATGTCTTCTTGTTGTATATGTTCCCCTCCTTGTCCTCATACTCTTCTTCCAGATCTGGCCGCCATTTGTTCACTCCCTGCCGCTCTTGTATCTTCTTCCACAAGTCTTTCGCCTCCTAAATAACACAAACATTTTATTGGGAATTAGATGATAAAACTAAGGAATAGGGACACGTTTGTTTCATCAAAGTGAAACACACGGACTCAATGTACGCAAGGACCAGAGAATCATACCTCAATAGATGTTATCTCATTAAAGTTCTTGGTGTTTGGAATTCCAAGGCAACGCATCCCATGCTGATGACGCCATTCCTTGAAATGTCGCTCAAAAGCACGACGTCCCCAGTAACTGTAGTTTCCACATATCTCACACTTAAATTCCTGAAACGGGAAAAAAAATAATTGCAGGACCAAGCAGTTAGTACCATCCTTGGATTGCCATGCTCACTGTACCACAGACCAAACTGCAACTGCACTTTGGATTGGCTAACAACTCAAACTTACTATACGAATTCCTTAGATTGGTACTATTATATCATTCATTACTGCATGACTCGATGATACTATTACTGATGTACAATTCTGTAATATTTTTCTAAGAAAACTATGTATCCAGTTAAAAGAACATGTTCCGTCTTTCCTTAGATGTAGACAGTCCTAGGACTTATCGCTTATACATAACATCTTCCTATTCTAGGTATGATCCCCTGAATAAGCAAAAAAAATCTTCAAATGTACCAGAAGTAGTGCCTGTGCCTTAACTCAAACCAGTAAGGACAGAGCAAATGGACCTGTATCCTTGATTAAATTCCGTCATGGTTTAAATCTGTGAGTTCTTTTAATGGACAATGCAATTATCCATAAGTTGGTAATGGTTTTAACAAAACAGCTGAAGATGTGTCAGAGATGAAAATACCTGGCCAAGACCGTGTAGTTTATATAGCCAATAAGGAATAGGCTTTCCATCCCAACCCATTGGTAACTTCAGGGGATTGTAAATCTGTTGTTCCTCATCACTACTTTCAGTGTCAGCTTGTGTCTCCTCCTGCGCCAATTTTCAGAAAAAACAGTCAATTATAAGCAAATGCAACAAAGAACTTTAATGCCTAGATGTTTAGTGTTGCAAAGCAATTTTGCACCAAATAAACAAGGTGTAAATACTTCATGATATTTTGTTGTTACTTTTTGTAACATGCTAGTTACCATAGCTTGCTAAGGACAGTTATAAAAAGTTGTGATTCAAGCTTCTCTCAAGCGCTCAAGGATTTTCATTTAGAGATGCTCTGGTCTTTTTCATAATTTCCTATATACTAAACATTTGTAAATCCCCACCCCCCACCCCCCCAAAAAAAAGAGGAATTTTAACAGAGGCACACATGAAGTCCCAACTTCCAATAAAATGGAGGAGCTAAACAATCAAGAGAGGAAGGCCTGATTGGCATGGAGTTTATCTTAAGCAATTCCGCTAAACTGGGAACACTACCATGAAAAGAAAAGAAAACACTGTACTACTATAACCAATTTCTACTCTACATTGAATTGTGGAGAGAGGTCAGACAGTCCAAACCACTCCCCTGTAAGCCTACTACAATGTTCCACAGAAGCCAGCTAAAATGTTTGCCGTCATCAACCCTGCTATTTTTGTAGCAATATTATGTTGTCGCAGTTATACACAACAATCGTGGAGGATAGTGTGGTTCCTCAATATAAAGATCTCACCAAATAAAATAAGAAGAATAGAACTAACTAACCTCTTCCCGCTCAGCTTCCATTTCATCATATGTCAAAGCCTGCTTCTTCACAACATTCTCTTTTGTTCGTACAATTGCCTTTATAAAGTAAATAAAAACAGAGAAACAGAACTTGGTTAATGCACGCCTGATAATCAAGTGTAGGCAAAATAAAAATAAACAACGAAAGAATGGCAGAATCCAATATGCTCTGGAATAAAAAAAACACGTGTAAATTAACCAACAAAAGCAACATATGACCACAAAAAGGCAAAAGCTAACCTCCTTGAGCAAGTCGCAAAGTTTCTGAATTTTAGCCTCCATCAAAGCAATATGTTCTGAGTTGTCAACTTCTTTTGCGACGGATGCAGTCCCATTCTGTTCTGATCCACGTGAACCTTTAGTAAAATGTTTTTTGTCCAAATTCTCAAGTAATGTGTGCTGCACCAAAACAAACCAAAAGCTTCTTAACTTCCAAACACAAAAGAAGCACACAAATTCAAAAGAGTGGTGGTGAACAGTACTTTCATGAAATTCAGGAAACAAGGCTGCCTCCAGTCAAATTCTGCAGGAAGAAGGGTTTGACTATATAAATATTATCTTCTACATAGGTTGAAGTTTAAGCTAATTCCAGGACAAAAATAAAGAGTAGACTACTTGCACCCTGTATATGATGGGCAATTTAGTCCATATTAAATATTGTTTTCAACACCTGAGATCAGGCACCACTTACAATTGACAGTTCAAAATCAAGAAAATATAGGAAGTCTATAGGAATAAAAAGAGAAGAGCATAGGACATGTTTTCTACAAAGGGCCTTAAGCCTAGCACCTTGGGGAAAAGCATTCCATCACAGGGTTAAGCCTAGCACCTTTGTAATTCTATTCTCACTATTCTGTAGCATCTACTCGGTTCCATATTTTACTCAAAATCTGTTTGGCAGTTGTAAAAAATCATAGAACATCCCGAAACAGTCGAGAGAACAGAGTTAGACGTTAAGTGGGAAAATACTTCATCCATTTTAGTGTTAATAAATTCAAAGAGTTCATAATAGTAAACAAACAAGTCCAAACCTTTGTTAGAAATAGCCTCTCTGCACGCTGCTGAACAGTGCCACCAGTCTTCAGTCCTAATGCAGCCAGTGCCTGCCAGGAAAAGTGCTAGTTAGAGAAGGAACATACAAACAATATAAGGGAGTAATATTGCTAATGAATTTGAATCACATATCATATAACATCTACCAAGGAAGATAAAAAACGCAAGGACTTGGAAGCTAAGCAAAGGAAATAAAAAGTTAAGTATTCACAAAATATTTGGCAATTGCAGAAGGCAAAATCTTTGTAAAAAAAAATTCCAGAAGACTTCTAACTTTTAGACGAAAACTCTAACTCCCACAATATCTTAAAATCAATGTTTTTTTGCTGAATCAGATAGCCTAAAATTCTGGTGTTACAATGAAACACAACAAAACCAACAATTCCTAAACTTTACTTTAAATAAAAACAAAGAGAGACTCTCCAAACTTTATCCTGCGAGCAATTTTATCTACTTTTGTTCTGCTTTAAAGTGAACAGCTCTAAACTCCATGCAGCATTGAAAAGAGCTCTACGGATGATAGTCATGAGTCACAAAAGTTACATTACATCCTTGTTTGTTGACTTCAAAAGTGACTAGTGTTGACAAGAATAGGGGAATATCAAGTACCTTAGAATAATTAGGCTACTCCTTGGAATCCTCAAACAGTGGCAACAGTTGAATCCACATCTTAAAATGACAATTTCATATCTTGATTCCATTTATTAAGAGAGAAAAAATAACAAGAAAATGAGCCCCCTAAAAATGAGAACTGGAGACAGTATCTTTTTGGAGAAATGCTAATAATACCAAATTCATTTTGTTTTCCTATTGCAACAACTGTTTTTTCATTGGTAATGGTACCACTGTCAGCTCTTTGCTTACATATTGGAGCAGCATTACCCGTTGGTAAACTCCTAACTCTAGGTCTTCTAAAAATTTGGCTCAAATTGAAAACGGAATATCATACATATCATCTATCTAGGGAATTGAATTCTCCCTAAAATAAAACCTATTCAATTCCATTTGTGATCTATATTTGCAAATATATATGTCATCCCAAAGATCCAAGCTTCTGTTTCATCCCTACAATTTAAGAGAGATAATAAAACTGGATCTAAATACAGTGTTTATATAACCAAACCACCATGTAAATTAGCAATTCTAAGAATACTAACAAATTAATAAAATAACAAAAAAAAAACTATGGATAAAGATACCTACAGTTGCACATCGGTGATACTAGGAGTTAGCAAAAGAATGATATGCATACAATAGGTTACTCGTACCTCCTTTAATTTTTCAGGGCCAACTTCCATCAACTCTTCAACTGTACTGTAATAATCCAGATCGATTAGAGCAGGGTGATAAAAAATATCCCCATTTTCTTTACCATCAGCCTCCCATCCTGTAGCCTTTCCAATTGCCCATTGGTACTTGAATTCAGTTGCAACCTATGTAGCAGCACAGATAATTTAGTAAAGTGTCTGACTCCAACATAACGTGATAAATCATGAACGTGTCATAGACATGGAAATAAGAAAACGGTAATCACAGCTAGAATATTGGTGACTTGTTAGAATTGTTTTGAATACTATGCGTTCAAAATGATACATGAAAGCTCAGTAGCTATTTTGAACTGACCTGTTGTGAAGGGGATTTTGTAGTGTCTAGGTTGGATTTAGTGTAAATGTTTGATGTGGATGGAATAGAGAATTGCTCAGATATCTAATCTAGGGGCCTGGGTCTGATTTGAATAAACGTAGATATGTGTTAGCAGTAATAAGCTGTCATAGTTCTGTTGGAACACAAGTAGCTATGTGCATACAGAAACTACTATTAGTAACACACTCACAATCCACTATGTCTGAACTCCTTCTTTCCCTCTCCTTCCTTATTTGGCAAAGGCCTTAGTGCTTGATAGGAATCATATTCTTCCTCCTTTTCTGAGGTTCTACTATATCATTGATCAAGGGGTTCGTAATCCAGGTAATGTAGTGAAGGAGTTTTAAGGGAAGTAAAGAACAGAAAAAATCTAAGCGTCACGATTAGGTGCCTTAAGCCTCTGTATAGGATGAAGGATTAGGAGGGGAAGGAAAGGAAGGGAAAGGAAATTTTTAAACTTTCCCTTGTATGGGAAAAAATTGCTTAAGGGAATGAAAGGGAAAGGAAGGGAATAGGGAGTAAATAAACTGTAAAAATTTCCTCCCTGGCCCACCAAAAATTTCCTCCCAAAAGTGGGAGGAAAAGGAAGGAAATTAGAAACTGAGCTTTAAAACCATGGGCTTGGGCTTGGGCTTGGGTCATGGGCTTTAAAGGGAATTTCCTTCCTTTTCCCTTGTGTATAAAAAATGCAGCCATACAAGGGAATTTCTCTACAAATTCCCTTCCTCTCCTTTCCTTTCCTTTCCCTCGTTAAACTTACCCTCTTTTCCTTCGTGCACTTAAGTTCCCATACAGAGCATAAGAGTCACACCTAAGCTAATATAGACACACCACAATTCAAAAGTGAGCTAAAAGCCTCTCAAAGTTATTAATCGATAAACTCCATAAACTTTTAAGAATAAGTACGTTAAATCCTAAGAAACTAGGATCACCACAGGAATAAACACAAACATAAAAAAACACACTAAGTACTAAAACATAATGAATGCTACTGAATAATATAAAATGAAATTTATTAATATGTAAATGTAAAATAAAAACTAAACCTAAGGAACTCAGGAACCATGGAATTATGCACCACTCATGGGTTGGTTGTAAAATAGGCTGTTTAAAAGCATTCGGGACTGCAAAGAACCTTAGCTTACCTGCTCCACATAACTTGGAGGAGCACTCTATAAAATACATACTTTAACTGTCTTCCCCCACATACAAAATCTTACTTTTGAAGTTGCAAACGCAGCTCCCAGAAGTAATGAAAAGATTGATTAAATCAGAGAAGTATATTAGGTTTACTCTCTCCTAACTCCTTACACATTTATAAATATATTTCTAGAAAGCTAGATCAAGCTGAGAACCATGATGTCCAACTTAAGCTCAGTTATGTTAGATCAAGAGCAGGCTTGAGCCAACCAACTCAAGATCATGCTCACGATTGATGATGAAGCTTAGTTCACTAAGTTCCGAAGAAGCCACATTGTATCAAGCTTTAGCCAGAAACGCATAGCAGAAATTCCCAAGCAGTTATGAAACCACAACAAGTTGTTTCTTCCAAGAACATATATGAAGCATCTACCACTTAAGTCACACCTGCACACCAGTGTTATGGCAAGTAGCTAGTGTTTAGTGATTTAGTTCCCTTAAGTTAGTAGTATCTCTATGATTTAGGAGTATCGTAAGATTTAGTAGTATATCTATTATTTAGTATAATTCCTATAAGTTAGTAGTTTCCTTATCTAGCTGTTGTAAACCTCTATTTAAGAGGTAACGTTTCTATTTAATAAAATAAGCATAAAGTTATTAAAAACAGAGGTGTGGAATTCTCTCTAAGGAGTTCCAAGGTCGGCTTCTCCCTTAGAGTTGCTAAGGTTTCAAGTTCCCTTTGATGAGCTTGAGCTATCCTACAACTCGCCGTGTGATTTGATCCTATTCTCGAGTTCATAACAACCAGTTTCCCTTCTAGATGGGAACCAGAGTAGTATATAAGATTTATTATTCATAAATTAATTATAGTCATGAAACTTCAAGCTACCTACTGAATTGCGGGCATGCCTAAACTTGATTAATTGCTCAACTAATTTAGAACTAGAGCTAAGCTGATTTCCCATGGAATTTGCTTGTTTTGCAAGAAGTAAGAGAAGATTAAGGAGCTAAACATCTTGCAAGTAATTTGTTGCGTGATCAAAAAAAGTGAAATAATCAATGGTAAATTTGGCAACATCAGTAACTAAATTAAGGCCACACAACTACCTGACACTAATTTAGTCTTTCATTATATGATAAGAAAGGCAGGCTATGCACATGATATCATAGTCGTACAGATCATAGCATAACCAGGGATGAGTCGTAATAAACACAAAAAAATTGAAATAAGTCAACAAACCTTAAGGAATATTCGATCAAGATCTTGCAAGGGCTCTGTTCGCTGAAAGAAATAAACTAAATACTCCAGCAAATTCTCCAAATATTCCCTGTATTGCCTGTAAAGAAATAAACAGTAACCTTCTGAAATCTCACATGCAGAATTCACTAAAGCAGAGGATGATGATGACTAAAGCACTGGAATGTCGATAATGAAAAGTTTAAATGAACTGTACAACAAAATAAATTAAAGAAAGAAGATTACCTGGTAAACTTCAGTTTGCGAGGAATATTATGCGGTTGAGAGAAAACATCAAGGTAAGCGGTGTATTCAATATGCTCCCCAAATTTAGAATTAATATACTGGTTGTACAATTCGTGCAAGTCTAGATATTTTCCAAATGATTCCTGAATGAGAAGTCCAGATGAAGTATCTGTTAGCTTTGCTGCTGAGGAAAGACAAGCCGTAATATGTAGCCAAAATTGTTAGACTAAAAGCACAAGGACTGGTACTTAATGTTGACACAAATACTGCTGTCAGTAACGATGAAAACTGCAGCAAAATATTAAATAAAAAAGAAACTATCTGCTAAATAAGGCATTTAGGGTATGCCCCCCATATACAGGGTAAGAAACTAGCAGCAACAGATCAACCAATACCACTTCCCAAATTGATAAATAACAGCAAAGCTTAATTAGTCCTTACACCATGCCTATTTTATTATTCTCAATAAGTTACAGAGTAGAAAAATAAACACTTGCTAAGAATTTTTTTAGTAAAGTTACATATTACATATAAGAATTGCATTGAGAAATCACATATTGCTCAGCGACCAGTTCAGATAAGAAAACTTCAGCATTAGTTGACAGATTTATACTAGGTTAAAGAGTGTAAAAGACTGACCTCACCAGTAAACTCAATTACTGGCTCCTCTTTATATAAAGCTTCATGCTCTTCATTGGCATCAACAACACGAGCAGCTGGATGCTTTCTGTGATACTCACGTATCTGTGCGCACAAATAATTAATTTTTGTTCAACCCGTGATTGAATAGGAAAAGAATAACTTCGGTAAACGCAAACCTACCTCTTTCAATCTGTCATAGAATGCACTGAAAACGTTAGCTCCAGTAGCAGTTAAGCCTCCAAGAGCTGCAATCTCGTCTTTCCTCGCATTATCCTCATCTTCATAAATGTCGATCTGAACCAAAACCAAGCACCAAGAAGTCATGCAAAAGACAATAATTATTGAGATAAGGAAAGGGGGCGTTGAATTAAGAATTTAAGATGGAGAGGAGAGAAGTTACAAGTTTGTGCGTGGTGGCGATGACGGTGTCGATCATGTTCCGGACGCGGTGGCTCTGAGAGAAGCGGTCCTTGGCGGACGCGGGGTCGTTCTGGAGATCTTTCACTATAAGCCGCTCCAGCCGCTCCACCTCCTCGTGTGCCCCTCGAGTCACCTCCAAAAGCGTCGACGACATGGTTGAAGTTCAAATTCGAACGCAATTAGGTTTCGGCCGTGTAGAAACCTCGCTCTCTCCCCACTGTTTTGATTATAAATATCTAGGTTTTATTTTTCTTCTTTTATCGTTCTACTATCATATCATGGGTCTGTTTGGCGTTCCGGTTCTAGTTGGAAAAGTGGGTCTGTTTGGCGTTCCGGTTCTAGTTGGAAAAGTTCTATGGAAAAAAGTTCTATGGAAAAAAGTTCTATAGGAAAATGACTTTTGGTAAATGAAATGTGAGATACTTGAGGTGTTTGGTAAAACAGTTTTTCAAAATTATGATTTGGATGTAAAATGACCATAAAGGGTATAAAACCCATTTTTAAAAAATTAATAAAAATAGGAAAAGTGGATCTAGAATTGTTTATCTTGAGGTAGAGATTTTATTATGCTAATTTTTAATTTATTTTGTTAATTATATAAAGTAAAAAAATTAAAATGAAATTGAAAAAAAAAAAAAAGGGAGAGAGAGAAGGCCAAAAGGCCTTCTCGTTGGCCACTGGAGCATTTTGCTCCAGTGGGAGGCAAGGCCAATTGGCCTTGCCTTGAAATGCCTTTTGTTAAAAGGCATTTTGTGGGCATGGTTTGTGGTGTTTACCAAACACCTAGGGACTAGATTTTCTACTTGGGAAAGTCATTTCCCAAGTAGAACCAAAGCCCCAAACACTACCCATGTCTTATGCCATTTCGGTAATTGGGTTGGCTGTTGTTTGAAATGCCTAGTCAATCTTTGAATAATTCTGGTTTAAATCAAAAAAAAAAAGCATCTGTACATAAATTGATTGACTGAATTGGCACCTGTGCTGAAAAAACGGTTTAAAAAAGCACCTGTACTTCTTAAGTATGACACATATGGCACTTCCCATGAACGGCGTCACCTTTCCTCCATTATCCGCTGACGTGGCATGCCACGTGACATGCCACGTCATCAACATGTCACGTCAGCATATGCTAATTACATTTTTCTTCCTTTTTTTTCTTTTTTTTCTTTTTCTTTTTCTCTTCTTTCTTTTTCTTTTCTTTCTTTTTTCTTTCTTTCTTTTTCCTTTTCTGTTCTTTCTTTTTCTTTCTTTCTTCTTTCTCTTCTTCTTCCACGGTAGAACCCCACTCCTATCCTCCTCCCAATCAATTAAAATCAATTAATCAATAACCACAATTTAATTCAAATATAATCAAACATGCAAAATATTAAATAATTAGTGAACCTTTTTAACACGATTAAATCAAGAAACAATCAATTTGTGAAAAACACAAGAACGGATCCGGATTTGTTCATACAGGATCCGGATTCGTTCATACAGGATTCGTATCCGTTCATCACCACCCAATCCGGTCCCAACACATGCATCACCCATTCCCTCCACTTCAAATCGCCAAATCACCACATCAACCATCCACCCTCCGGCCAACCACCAAATCCATCTCCCTCACCGATCAGCCACGATACACCTATCACAACTGCCCAATCACCTCCAAACCCCCTCCTCAAACCCGAAACAAATCCAACCATTGCCAAAACCCAAATTAATTCCAATTCCAAATCCCCTCCCAAATTAATTCCAATTCCAAATCCCCTCCCAAATTAATTTCAATTCCAATTCTAAACCCCCTCCTCAAACCTGAAACAAATCCAAAATCACCAAAATCACCAAAACCACATCACAAAAATCAACCCTCATTAATTAAATCCCGCAACTCACCAATCCAGCCACAACCACCAATTTAACAAAAAAAACCAATTCATCGCAATTAATTCAACCTGAATTAATTCCACCCAAATTCAAATTAAAACACTCACCATCACAAAAATCCCAACCCATCGCCGCCGCCACAGCCGCTCCCCAAACCACCCACTGCTGCTGTATCACCCTCTGTCTCCATCGAGGCACAACGAGAGCAGAAGAGATAAAGAGTAGAAGAGGAAAATAAGAGAGAAAGAAAAAAGGGATTTGATTTGTTGTTTGTTGTTGAGTAAATAAGATGAGAAAGGAGAAGAGTTGATATTGTTTGGGTGAGAAAAGAAAGAAAAAGGAAAGAAAAAAGGAGAAAAGAGAAGTTTGTCTCGTTGGAAAAGTAGAAAGGGAAGGAATACAAAAGTTTAAATCCAAAAGAAAAAGAAAGAAAAGAAAAAAAAGGAAAAAAAAATGTAATTAGCATATGCTGATGTGGCATGCCATGTGGCGCGCCACGTCAGTGGATAACGGAGGAATGGTGACGCCGTTCGTGGGAGGTGCTAAATGTGTCATACGTAAGAAGTACAGGTGCCTTTTAAACCGTTTTTTCAGTACAGGTGCCAATTCAGTCAATCAATTCATGTACAAGTGCCTTTTTTGGATTTAAACCAATAATACTCGCACTTTTTACTTTCCATTTAGCCTATGCATGGGAAGGGATGGAAATTTTTAAAATTTCTCTTGTATGTGAAAAAAAAAGTGCAAAGGAATCAAAGGGAAAGCAAAGGAATACATAAGAAATAAATTGTAAAAATTTCCTTCCGGACCTACAAAATTTTTTCTCCCACTTGTGGGAGGAAAAGGAAGGAATTGAAGGGAAAAAAACATTTATTCCATTATTACCCTTGTCTTCTTCGTTATTCATCAGATTTGAAGAACAAATGCAATTGAATCGAACTGGCAACTCCTCCTTCCAGCCTCTCCACAAGTAAACAATTCGAACAACTATTCAATCCATTCTTGTTTAGATGCTGTTTCATTTTAGATTTGAAATTAAAATGATTTGATAACGTGGGGCACTAGTTGTGTATCTCATTTGCTTTTGCGAGTTTAGTAACTGGACAACAAGGTAAGGCTTTTCCTCAATTTGTCATGAAAAACTAATTCAACATAGATCAATCCAATTCCTGTTTGAGGAGGCGGCGTCAGTGGTGTTGGCGAGGCCGAGCTGATATGAGTCGGAGTCGGTGAGTTTGAGAGCTGAGCGACCTTTCCTCAATTCACGTCAGTCGGCTTCCTCTTTTTCCTCTTCGTCCTTCTCAAGCTGAGCAACCTTTCCTCAATTTCACGTCAAGTGAAATGGATTCATGGATTTTCTTGGGGTTATGCCAAGAACTCATCTTTACTTGATTCATTCAATTTTTTTATTCGGATGAGAGTTGATGATGTGATGCCTGTTGTGTATAATTTTACCTATATGTTAAATATTTGTGGTGATAATTGTGAGATTAAAAAGGGCAAGGAGCTTCATGGGATGTTGATTACAAATGGGTTGTGGAGGGATTTGTACGTTATGACTGCAATTCTGAATATGTATGCAAAATGTAGACAAATTAATGACGCGTATAAAGTGTTTGAAAGAATGCCTGAAAGGGATTTGGTTTGTTGGAATGCGATTATTTCTGGGTATCAACAAAAGATGCCAGCTTTGTTTTCTGATCTGACGAAAACAGGATATGAGCCCATAACAGAGGCACTAGGACTAAAACATTTATCAGCATCTTAAATTCTTTCTCAAACACGTATCAACAAAGTTATGTATCGAATGTCAGCCTCAATACGATCAGTATTTTTATTTGTCATCTGTATTTGTCAACAACTTCTTCTGTTTGAATTTTGCAGCTTTCGGTTGGGCAATTGGACTATTTTTGCTGGTGTCTGGTAGTTGGTGGTTATGTAACCTTACAAAAAGATCATGGTAAAGTTATATGCACATATAAGAAGACTGATCTTGCTAATTAAAGTATCTAAGCAAGCGAAAACAAGCAAGCGAATTTTGTTGGTAGTGATTGACAATAAGGGTAAAGTGGTAAAAATAACTAAATTTCCTTTCCTTTCTATCCATGTTGCCATACGCAAACATTAAAATTTCATTCCTTTTCCCTTGTATATAAAAGATGCAACCATACAAGGGAATTTTTCTACAAGTTCCTTTCCTCTCCTTTCCTTTCCTTTTCCTAGTTAAACTTCCCATTTTTTCCTTCGTGCACTTTAGTTCCCATACAAAGCATTATACTACAAACTACATTTCTTTCTTCTTACTATTCTGTTTTAGAAGTTTTTATTATAACACTGACTAAGATGGTTTATGGTTACATAATTTTTGCTGCCTAAATGCTAGCAAGGCAGGCACGCACACACACCTCTCAATCTGATATTTTTTTTAGAATATATATATATATATATATATATATATATATATATATATATATATATATATATATATTAAATTATCAAAATATGTAAACTCTTTATACAGTACATAGTTTTAAAAACCAACTCGGAATGACCCGTTGGACCGATTTGAACCGGGTTCAACCGGGGTTCGACTGGATTGACACGTTGGATCGTTCCGGGTCGTTTACATATCAAACCGTTCAATCTTAGATAATTGAACCGGTGTCTATAATGGGTCGGCCCATCAAATTTTCCATATTGAAAAAAAGTAAATAAAAAATAAATAAATAATAAATAAATAAAACACAAAATGACGTAGTTTTGGTTTGTCAAAACGGTTTTGTTTTGGTTTGATATCGACCCAGCCGGGTCAATATCGGGTCGACCAATTTTTCCTGGTTCGATTGCAGGTCAGGTCAGATAGCTGAACCGAATCGAAAATCTCTTCATGTTACAGTTTTTCGGTCCGACCATCAGGTCGGTCTAGTTTTTAAAACTATGTCTTTATAATTTTACGTTTCCGATTTCACTTGCCCATTTCAAGTTTACTTGAATATTCGAGTTTAACTACAAAGCTCACAAGGGTGGTGGCAAAACCATTCATCAATTATCATAAATTGGAAAAAAAATAAAGAAATTAAAAATTACTAGTAAAATTTTACTAATTCAAACAGGCTAGTACGTATCGTTTTTTATGATTTATGGGTTTAATCCATTCTTATTGTAATTTGTAATGATAATTAATAGGGTAGTGCTATTTTGTTAGAATAGTCATCCCGGAATTTCTTCCCCAATAACATAAACCATGTTTGGTATTGTGGTTAAAACAGATTTTGTTGTGGGTAAAAGTGCGATGTATAAATTTGCTTTTAGACAACACAATGAGTTGTTTGGTAAATAATGTTCAAAAGTACTTACTGAGAAAAAAGCTGTTTGGTTAAAACTACGATTAAAACTATGGTTCAAACGTAAAATGACAATAAAGAATAATAAATATTTAAATACAATTTTAATTTAAATAAATATTTTTATAGACTGATTTTAACATGAATAAATAATTAATTTTAATAAGAAAATAGAAAATAAATTGTTTAAAAAATTCATGCCACATATTAATGTAAAATAATATTTATATTTTAAATAAAAAAATGTGCGTCTCATAAAATGAACGACATGAACTTACTTCTAAAATATTAATTACCACGCTTGTTTTATACAAACAATAAAACTTCTTATTAGTAAAATATAAAGTTGATACTCACTACTACTTAAAGTCGATAAATATATTAATTATATTGTCCATTTGCTATTAAATTATTGGCTATTGAGTTATGAACTTCATTTATAAAAAAATGTTGGTCATTGTTTGTTGGTTTGTGTACTTTTATCCTCTAGAGGGCCTTCATTGGGTGGCACTTCTGCGACGTCTGGAATATTATCGGTTGACACAAAATTAGGATGCATGTCCAAATTTTCAAATGCAAGATCACGTAATGAAATTCTTTTGATGTAATTATGTAATGTCATGGATGCGACAACTATTTTAACTTGTGTCTGAAATCAATATGAAGGCATATTATTCAATATCTTCCATCTTCTTTTCCACACTCCAATTGTTCGCTCGATATAACCTCTTAATGAAGAATGTGAACGGTTGAAAATTTCTTTTCACCCCTTTAGCGGCTCTGCACGATGAAATTTAGGCAAGTGATATCTCATGCACTTATAGAGCTTTAGATATCGTTCACATCGGGATAACGAGCATATACTAAATAATATTTCCCTTATAACAAAATACAATAATTATTATAAATCACTAATAAATTATACATAACACTTATACATAATAATACTAATTAATTAAAAACGTATTTTAAGTAAGTAGTTATAATAATAATAATAGTAATAATAATAATAATAATAATAATAATAATAATAATGATAATGATAATAATAATTGTAATAGTAAACAATGTGCAACAATTATTAATAATAATAGCAAAACTTAATATTTGTCCTTGAGATAGCTTTGGAAAGTTCATATTTGGGTTATTTAGTACCTAATAAAAAATGCGAGTGTCTTGCGTTGTTCCCCATCCGGCACATACATATATGAACTGCATATCAAAACTACATACCGCCATGATATTCTGAGTTGTTATGTCTTTTCTACCGATAAATCTGATTTGATCGATAACCGTCTGTAATGATATCATACATGGTTCTTTATACATGTATGTATAAAAATATGTACTTATAGTTGTTGCAGTCATTGTTGATAATTGCCAAAAGAATTCATCAATCGTTTTCAAAATCCATATCTACATACAAACATAAAAAAATAAATTAAAGCACGAAAAATAGTAAAAATGCTTGTACCTTCAATTTATTTTCCTACTCAAATCTTTTCTTTTGATATTTGAGTGTGTGCATGAAAAAGCAAAACATGGACGACTAGAGAATCTTACTTGTGAACTTGTTTGCGAATACTTTAATTAAATCGTAGATGAATGATTTTTTTCTTTTGGGTTAGATCACTTCTTTCTTTTGGTAAGAAGATAAATAGGAATGAACAACCAATTTATAGATGGTAATTGATGGTCTCCCCTATCAATTTATACGAGAATGAATCATTTATTGAGCTGCAATTTTTTTTGTATGGTCATTTCAAGAAGGGAAAAGTGAAATTACTATCTTTCCTTGGCTATGATTTTGTCCAAAGAAACTTTCATGCATTGTCTCATCAAACATGTAAACACAGACGGAAAAATGTCGTTGCTTGGCTATGTAGGGGTGTAAGAAAATTGTACCGAACCGGAACTGGAAATTTTTGACCCGAACCGTAACTTTTCGGTTCGGTCTGGTTCTACCCAACTAGAACCGTAAATTTTCGGTTCGCTACGGTTTGTTGAATATAAAACCCGTAAAACCGAACCATAGAACCGTTTGAACTAGAAATTTATATATATATAACTATCAAAGTTCAGCTTTGCTTCAGTGGTTAAACTATTGCCTTGCTTTTTAAAGGGAAGGGGAGAAGATTCATATCATTCTCCTTGGATCCATATCATTCTCTTCTTCAAGAAGATTCGTCCTATTAGATTATTTTCCTTGTTTTATTTTTGGGTACATTATTTTCCTTGTTTTATTTTTGGGTACATACATTGACCCATTTTTTTTTTCGTAGTAAGAAATTGAAAATTTTAATATGAGGAAGTAGTATATTATTGTAAATGGTAATAGCCATTTATATAGTTAATATGTATAAAGTAAGACCATTAATTATCAATAACATGGCACATACTAGTAATATTACAATTAATCATTACTTTAATATATAGTTATTAAGGTATATCATGGATATATGTTTATTGTTCAATATTTTACTTAATAAAAACAGAATTATTGTAAGAGGGAATCATGTCATTTTTCATTCCACCAACTTTTATCTACCTCAATTGTTCGTTTAATAGGATCTCATCCTAATCCAATGTCTTTGTGAAGCAATTCCTACCGAAGTTTTCAGTCTTTCTTCATTGCATCCTAATTTTTTTTAAGCTTACCCTATCATAGTCTAATCCAGACAGTTTATTAAATTCAACAATAACAAACAACCACCCATTTATACTGAAATGACTCCCTAGCCTCAAGCCTTTGTTAATGGCCCAAATGGAAACATCACACAAAATGTTTATTGTTCGGTCATTCTAGACAACTTTCGCCCCTTTTCCAATTCTTTTAGATGTCATCTACAATAATACATGAGATGAAAAACTTGATGAACCTTAAGATGTAGCAACTTGGCAACAAGAATAACATTACAAATAAAGAGTTCTACACGACTTGTCATTTCTCATTTGTATCAAGAAGTTGTTTAACATGTTAAAGAGTATAAAGAATTCAAACTTCACTCACAAGATCAATTGATTCCTTCAATAAACATGTAATGACGCAATATTTCTCTTTGGAATATGATGGGAATTAATCATATAAAATTGCTTTTATGAATCATGTTTAGAGTGGTTTGTAACAAGCATCAAACAAATGCACTGCAGACATTCTTACATTATTGTAGGTTGCAACAACAATAAAACTTAAAATGCCTCTGTAAATTTACCAAAATGGAAATTATGTAAATTAGTAGTTACTACGTGCAGAAGAACAAAAAACTAATAGTATTTTTTTCGAAGCAATCTTAACCTTGCAGTGGAGTAAGAAGTAACTGCGGTGAGATTTCTCAACTCATACCATCTACCTCACTTCAACATAGTGTTTGCTGATGATATGAAAGTAAGTTGGCGATTGCATAAAAGTTTCAGTTATACGAAACAATCAATGTATCTATGCTAATGGGTGATAAAAGAACAAGTTTATCATGTGAGAGCAACCAGGTAGAATAAAAATGAAGAGCATTCTTCCATAAAAGTAATTGAGAAGCATTTTATAGAAGCTGTTTTAGTAATAGTTTGTATGAAAACAAATATCATTTTCCTTATATATACTTGGAATCCAGCATTACTACTAGAAGCAAGAGTGCAGGTACAAATGAAGAGTGAATATCAGTTCTCAAATATAGCAGATTTATAATTTGAAACTACAAAAGTACTTTGGGTTTCAAATAAATTCCACAAAATGACTTCATTGTCCTAAATGCCAAGAATATTTTCCAAAATTAGGCAAGAGAAGCAAACAATACCCATAATGCATAAGTTCAGATGACAATAAGCAAACAAAAAGGCATTCCATCTAAGAAAAATCACACCAATTGATCTTTCAGTGGAGCTTGAAAAATGCAAGAATCCATTAAAACTATTGTAACTCTACATGAGGAAAAATGTCAATCAAATAAATGATGGAAGTAAGAAACCATGAAAAGGGTAGATCTAAAACACTTCATTTTATTATAAAACTAAGAAACTGAAAAAATAAGTGAGAAAAGGATTGTTGACTTACCAGTAACAAGGTGAGTGTGAAAATCTCAATAATCTATGAGAAGCTCAAACCCTAAAATAAATCAACATATCAATCCAATTAGCTTTGCAAACTAATGTTAGCTAAAACATGTTTCATTTTTCTAATTGGATAAATAGCACAAAAGGAAAAACATGTTTGATTATTTTCACTCATGTTGGCTTTGCAAACACTATTTTTATTAATTGAATCAATTGAGCAAAAAATATTTCATACAATGTCACTTTCTTTGAAACATTGTGCACACATACATATAGGCAACAAGAATCTTTCTTTTTTTCTGAATAAAATTAACATAGATAGCAGTAAATATATCAAAACACAAAACACACTGCAATAAATAAATGACAACGACAAGAATTGTCATCAGTGTTAACCACCCAAATGCAATTAAGCCCACAAACGATATAGACAGATAAAAAAACTACCATGTTTACCAGTGGAATGGATAACTGAATAGAACATTTTACAATGATAAAACATGTTTTAAGCAAAACCTATGAATCCAAATTTCATAAGTTAAATGTACAATTGTTGGACTACAAGGTTTCTGTTGCCCATTTTTTCAAACAAGTAATGCGCAAACTCAAAGTAAAATTAAAGATAAACATATTGGTCAAGTGGCTTACAACTAATAACTTAACATTGAAACCCATGAGTCTAGATTTCACAGGTTAAATGTATAATTTTTAGATTACAAGAGTTTTTGATATGATGTATTTTGTGCACATTTTCTCTTCCTTTCCTAGCCCTTTTTGGATCTTGATGCTACTTATTAGCCTCTATTTCTTTACTTATTGCAGATTCAGGCTTTAGGAGAGGAAATTCTAGAAAGATGCATTATTTACTAGATTTTGGAGTGTTTCGAGCGTCTATGCCTAGCTGCTCATCGCTCGTGGGCCAGCTGCAAAAAATGGAAAGTGCGAAAAAGGAAATTTAATAAATCCGACTAATTCTCCGACTTCCCCTCCGTGTTCCCAACTCAGCAAAGGCATGATTAAGGAAAACCTAGTTCTATTAGACTTAGGACTTCTATTTTATTTAATATATATATTAAAATAATGAGGGTTTTAAGGGGGGCTCTCTCTTCCGTCCTATTTCTCTCTTCTTCTTCTTCCGCCTCTCTCTTCTTTCAGAAGCTTTGTAATAAACCGGAGCTTTGCTCCGGCCGGTAACATTTAATACTATTTCATATTTTCTTCTTTTTATTTATTTGTTTTACTTTTTATGAGTAGCTAAATATCTTATTCTTGGTAGGAATCATTGAAGGTTGCTTAGGAAAGCCATGAGGTCGAATTGAAATTAATATACCACTAGTTTGTATTTATTTATTTAACATATTCTTGTCAAATCTACTAGGGTTGTTTCTAGTCTGGCCAACTAGCTGCTAGACCTAGGCGATTAAAGTCATCTCTGTTGTTATAACTAAGGTGAAGTTGTAGGGTAAAGTAGACAACCAGTTTGGAAGTAATCGGGTTCCTGGTCTCATTCAGCTGGATTAAACGAGCAATTAGGGTAGTGCCTTGAGCTTACTGAGTGTCTCGCCCTAGACATGTCTTACCTCTTCTTCATGGGCATCCGAGTATTGTCTCCATAAGCGTACCTTGGAGGACGGCGGACTGTCAAGGCTACCCCATAAGCGTACCTTGGGGTAACTTCTCTTACGAAGGTAAGCAGAGGACCTAAGCGTACCTGGTCCCCATAGCACGTCTACCAGCCAGGGGTAGAAGATCCTTGCACCAATGACCGGCCAACCATAAATACAACCGGAGATGGATTCCTACCGAGGACCCTCTCTCTATTGATTTCTTACTTACTTTATTACTGTTTGTTATTACTTTCTTAGTTTATATTAGATTAATCAACACTCTCAAAACCCCCCTATTTGTTACTGTTTCGGTCTGTTTGCCCTAGTCACATATGAAAGTCAGTGTCTACCCTTAGTCCCTGTGTTCGACCCTGCTACCACTATACACAATTTATTGTGCACTTGACTGTAGGTTTTTATTATTATATTTGAATATGCCTCGACAACACATCAGTTTTCTTAAGTATTTTCTCAAACAGGTAATGCGCAAACACAAAGGCAAAATTCAAGATAAACAGTAAACACATGAAATGGAGAAACTCCTTTTTTGGCTTGGTTCAATTTACCACTGAGGAAGGCACATTGGTTTAGTTTACCACTGAGGAAGACAAAAAGAAGATTAAATAAAAAGCAACACATTAATCCAATTAGCTTTGCAAACTAATGTTTCTCCAAGTGGATACAGCAGCAAGGGATGAGATTGAAAAGATAAGTCGGGGAAGGGAGTGAGGAGATGAGATTGAAAGAGGGCCTTACGCGATGAGATTGGGGAGAAGAAGGGGTAAAGGGACGACGTCGGTGAGTCGAGGGATATCCAAGTAGAGGAGAACGACCTTGTTAGGGTTCTTGTTGTTCATGAGAAGAATAACTAGAATGAGGAGAAGAGGCAATTTTTTGCTAATTTATACCTAGCATAATTGTAATTATGAAAGGATTGAGTAAATAATTTTTTCCAACGAAATTTTAGAAATTGATTCGCGTGTTTACTTCCAAACTCGCGCCCTTCAACAGCCTCAATTTCCAACTTCAGCTAAACCAATGTTTCCTTCCAAAAACACCACACGACGCGAGAACGTAGAACTCACGCTCTAATGTTATTAACCAAACACCCATTTTTTCCTATAATTGATTTTGCCCATCCAACCCAGCTTAGAACTCCATGCCAAATAGGGCCATAGAGTGTTAACGTGGATGTCTATGTGGAATTTTTTATAAGTTAATTTTTATTTATTCGAAAAAAGCCAAATAGTCCATGCAGTGCGATATTCCGTAAAAATATTACTATAGAAAGAAACGAAAAATTATTTTATTTATTTATTATCTAGACTTTTTGATTGATTTTTTATCTCATTGGCCTTGCATCTTCATCTTTCAAGATGGATTTGACGAAAACATATCATGTGAAGGAAGGTACCGAAAATACTAGAATTGTTAGTTGTAAGAAGATGTATCCATTTGATTAGATTTTTCTCTTACTTATATAGAGAAGAAGATAGGTTGAGTGGAGCCAATAACAAAAAGATGATTTTTCTTTTGCGATGGATGGAGGATTGATAGAGGATAAAAGAGGATAAAAGAGTATAACTGTAGAGATTCATTACATTGACTAAGACATTTGACCGAAATTGAAGATTAAGGTTTAGATCTGGTGCTATTTCATATTTATCTTCTCTACCATGTCTTTTTCAAGCTACAATTCATATTCAACCTAAAGAGCCGACAAAGGAGGATCTGAAGAACCTTACCCAAGATTCATGAACCAAGTATGTAAGTGTGGGATAAGAGATGCTATTAAAATCTCTAAGTCTACGCATAATTCGTTGAAGGAGTGTATTGGTACAATTTGTCAGAAACTCAGAACTTCATCTTGTGTGTATATGGGCATCTATCTACTTTGTCATTTTTCTGCAGATTTTGTCCATGGCTCTTGTGTGTGTTAGTTGTAATAAATAATGAATTAGTATATTTGTTTGGGTATGGTTTGTATATTTTTGGCATTCTAGTCATGAATTTGAAAATTGTCAATGATTATTTGTCTAAATGAATGAATGAAATTTTGTTTTTAACTAATCTTGCAAATTGTACATAGTTATGTATAAGCAAACAATGCATTATTGACCATTTAACACTGATTGAAAAATACAATTGCAATTGGTTATTAACACCCATAAAGAAAAATACTATATAAATTAGTGTCATCCGAAACCCAAAAAAAGTGGAGCAATTGCATTTAACTACTAACCAATGCAGAAAAATTACATCTAGTATCATACTAAACCAAAATTAGTGAACCTATCTGATGCGAATCCACGCATCCAACTACCATTACCACCAGCTGGTCCAATGACTCGAGCCAGAGCTAGAAAGCTTCAAGACCGTTTGTCATCTCTCATTCACAAGGAGCTGGAATGTGAGAGGACAAGTGAGGAAGCTGCACTTAGAGAGAAGACACCAAGAGTTGTGAATCTCCTTACATTCACAATGACCGAAGATGATTCTGCCAGAAACGGCACTTGACCGTTTGTCACCAAAACGACTCTTGTCCGATTCGTTCAAAACGGCTCTTGTCCGTTTCGCTTAAATCGGCACTTGACCGTTTCACTCAGCCATTGCCGTTTCACTCATCTGTCTCGCGTGCCGATTGCTCAAAACGGCTCCTGCCCGTTTCGCGTGTCCAGAAGCGCGCGTTGACTGAAGTTCAAGTTGTTGACTTTAATTATTTTAGCTTAATTAGTTAATTAGACAGTTTTAATTAGTTAAGTTATCTTCCTATTTTGGAAGTCCTACTTCTATTCCTATTTGGTTTACTATTAGGGTTTGTTTGTAACCTATATAAGGAACCACTTGGCTACTTTATTAAGTTGGCTGTTATTTGATAAATTGAGTTAATCTCTTCAATCTCCGCCCCTTGTTCAAGTTGGTTGAACCTTGTTCTTCTTGAGTCCGCAATACTTGAGTCGTATACAAGTAAATCTTGGAATTGTATTATTGTGTCGTTTATCTTAGTGTGATTCTCACATTGTTGAGTCTAGTCCTAAGAACTCGATTCAAGACCCTTGACTTGAAATCGATTAGGGCTCTTAGCACAGGTTAGCTAAGTGGTCTAAGCTCGTACTCGTCGAGTTATCTATTTCCGCAGGAAATCCGTCTTTGAACAAAGATCAAAATTGGTGCTACGCATCCTAAGGAACCAGGATCGTATCAGTTGGTAGCGGAGCTTAAGGCGTTCAAAGATTGGTAAGTATCTTAATTGTTTTCAAGTTTTCATCGTTGAAATCGGTATTTCTTTCTACTCCATTCAAAACCGATTTCTTTGCTGTGCTTGGTTAGTTACTTGAATACAATTGGTTGTGTTTCGTTCCAGTTTGTTGTGTTGAAATTCGCTAAATTACTTGTGTTTTCTACCCACAAGAAGGTCACAAAATACAAGAGAAAATTCTGTTCAGTATCAGTAACTTCAGTTGTCGAACTTGTATTCATATATATAGCGACTGAAGTCCGATTTTAGTAATTGTGGTTTCGTTGGAAAGCTGAATCTGTTGGGCTTCCGAATCAAAAAGAATCGGTCGATTCGGAGTTCAGAGTAAAAAGTTCTGATCAAAACACTGAATTGTGTTTTGCTGTCAAAAAAAAAAAAAAAAAAAAACAACAACAACAGGGAAATTTCCCAAAGAAAAGAAAGGGATCCGATCCTGCAAATACGAAAATATATAGAAGTATTTGCTCCATAAAAACCAGATTTATCAAGGAATTAAATTGCACTGCGATTGGGTATTACAATCATAACTGAAATTGAACTTGTTTGAGTCCTTTCGAGTCAATTTGAGCTTTCTTTGATTCCTTGAAATTGCCTTCTACTCTACTTGCTATTTGTTTGATTGGTTGTTCTTGCAATTACTCAAATATCAAGTGTCACAATTCTTTTCCGTGCTAGTTTTCTTTGAGAGTCTTCTTGGAAGCTTTTTCTTTGGATTCTTGAGTCTCACTAACACTTGAACATTGCAGGGAATTTTGAGAGATTTTGTGAGATTATTAGAGTGATTAAACACGAGAGTAAACACGTGAGGGAGTGCTAGGTTAGTGCAATTTTACGTTTTCTTTGGTGTTGTGACTTTCAGGAAAGGTAAAGGATGTCTCAAGAGGGAGTACAACAACCCGATCTATCGGCTATACTAGCCATAATGACGGAACAGCTCCGAACATTGAATGAACGGCAATTAACTGCAAATGAGCGGCAGCTAACTGCCGATGCAAGGCTAGCTAAGGTGGAAGCGTTAGGTACCATTAATCCAGTTCCTATAGCCGCGAATAACCAACGTGATGGCCGTTTGTCTGATCTGTCCGAAGAAGATGACAACGCCCGTCGACCACGTGATGAGGATCGTCGGCCTAATCTTGCTTTGGTCCCTCCTAGGCGACTTGCCAGACGTGGTCCACAATTACCATATTCTGATTGGGAAGGAGAACCTGATGGGGGAGAAGGCTGGATAAATACAAGGGATGGACAGAGGAGGGAGAGACGAGACCGTCGTGATGGTAGGAGAGAACGGGAGGATGACCGTTTGGATGCTAATCTAAACAGCATCAAAATGAAAATACCTCCGTTTGAGGGTACTGACGACCCTGATGCATACTTAACTTGGGAAAGGAAAGTAGATGCTATCTTCTTATGTCACAATTATTCGGAAGGTAAAAAGGTTCAGATCGCCGCAGTCGAATTCTGTGGGTATGCTAGTCATTGGTGGGAGCAGTTCAATCGGAAAAGGGCAGCTGTCTTAGCTGGTCCGATTGCTAATTGGGAAGAGATGAAGCAGGCGATGAGACAACGGTTTGTCCCTGCCCACTTTCACCGTGAGCTTCATCAACGGCTTCAAACCTTGAAGCAGGGCAGCAAGGGAGTTGGAGCATACTTTAATGAGATGGAAATTGCTTTGGCTCAAGCGAAGATTACTGAAGAAACTGAGGTAACGATGGCTCGGTTTCTTGCTGGTTTGAATACAGACGTTGCCGATGCATTGAAACTGACTCAATATAACACTATGGAGGAGATGCTTCATATGGCTCAAAAGATTGAGAAACATAGGAAAGCTAGGAGTTCCTATAAGTCTACTGGGTCGACACCTTGGAAGAAGACGTCTTGGAATAAGGATGACAAAACGGCCCCTGCCGTTTTGAAGGGATCTGCCAGTGCTGTTGTTCCTTCTAAAACGGCACCTACCAAACCTTATACTCCACCAGTGGATCGGCCAGCCACTAAGGAAATTATCTGTTTCAAGTGCAACGGCCGAGGGCATAAGAAATCAGAATGCCCGAATAAAAGAGTTTTCATCATCAGGCCGACTGGCGAGGAAGAATCGGATGATGAACAGGAGGAAACGGAACCTGAGGGAAACGGTCAGACCGATTCGGATATTGACCATCAGAGAGGTGTGATTGATGGTTTATTTTGGATGTTTTATCTTTTCTTTTATTATTAATTGAGATGATAATTATGCTACTTTAAGCCCTTTTGCTTCCTTTCCCTATAAACAGCCTTTGGAGCATCAATCTGAAGGAAAGGAGCAGAAAGCTTGAAGATTAGAGCTTAAATCAATCATTTGGTGATGGAGTCCCGTTTTCAGCTTTGCTGCCTTGAATTTGGTCCATTCGTCCCTAGGCCTCGACAAGAAGCAACCTTCCGGAATCCCAGCTGGACTTGCACTGACCATGTTTTTCCGTGCTTCAATTAATTATTCTCTAGTGCATTTCCTGTCTTCTTGGGACTCATTCTTATCAGACACAAGACTTCTTGGGCCACTCCTTGTTATTCTCTTGAGCTTACAAACACCTTTGGAAGAATGAATCAACATTCTTCTTGTTTTTGGGAGAATATTCTCACTAGTGTACAAGCACTTTGAAGACAAGATTTTGGGAGCTTGTGAGCTAGTGTTGACTGACTTGGGAGAGGAGCGTGCAGGCAGAGGGAAGGACGATTTAAGGTAGCAATTTTGGACTGAAAATAGAACAAGAACGTAGGAGGACAGTAGGAGGAAAGTAGAGAGAAAATCAGCATTTCTCCCATTTTCCAGATTTTCCAGCTTTTTGTATTTTCGGATTTCCACTTCTTGTATCATTTTCCATTATGTTTTGTAACTAAAAACCTCCATTCCTGGTAGGGATCTTGTGGTTGATGATTCCAGTAGGTTGTGAGACTCTTTGATCTTAAATAAAAACGTTTTTCATATTTCTCTCCTTCTTGTTTTAACTCCAATTTATTCATGTTTAAGTTTGAGTTTGGCCAACTTGGATTTTGATTTGTATGATTACAGTCAGTTCTCTTGTGATTAAATCACTCTTAGAGAACAGTAGTAGACGAATCAGCAGGGCATGAGGTGTATTTGCTTGGTCTAAGCTGATAGAAGGAACTGAACTAGACTACCCTCCCATCCCGAGGCCTTGAGAAGGGCCGACCTAGGTGACAGCTGGGTCAAGTGCCAGACTAGACCAGACTTGTGGATGACGAACAGCTACCATGTCTAGAAGAGGGACCTCACTGTTTTTAATCAATCTCTCAAGTGATTCCATAAGTATTCTGATTCCTTTGTTGACGGCATAGCCAAAGCAAAGTGGCGGGTTAGAATCTTAGGATGAACTTAGGAAGATTAGGGTGTTTGAAATGAAGTGATTCTTTTAAATACTTTTGTAGCAGGTTGGGAATCTAGTGTGAGCTGGTTCCACAACTTCTTCTATGAAAACCATTTCGAAAATGTATTTTGTCAATGATCAACAAGCATGGAATTGTCACCACATAAGGATCTCTACTAGGGATTTTCTTTCTCTTTTGTATTTCTTTATTTCTCTACTGTTTTCTTTTATGCAATCTCATTTTCGTTCTTTTTGTTTCTCAACCCATCATACTCTCACCTCTTTGCTGATTATTGTCATTTGCAGGAGCAATAAAGATTGGACCGATTTGTCCCTGTGTTCGAACCTCTTGCCGCTATCTACATTCATTTGTAGTTTAGTGACCAGTTGTGATATTTTTATTTATGCAGGGACCGCGACACCCTCGTCAAGGTGACCATGTTCGGTTGCTTGTAATCCGACGGAGCCTGAGCGTACAGTCCACAGAAGAAGTGTGTGATGAGGAGCAACGGACCAATCTGTTCCACACCCGCGGGGTGATTGATCACAAGGGTTGTTCCATTATCATAGACAACGGAAGCTGCACAAACTGTGCCAGTGCGCTGATGGTTCATAAGCTGGACTTGCCAACAGTAAAGCATCCGAAACCGTATCATCTACACTGGATGACGGATGACAACGGTATTAAGGTAACCAAACAGGTACTTGTTAAGTTTCGTATCGGCAAATACCAAGATGAAGTTCTCTGTGATGTTGTGCCGATGCAAGCAAGCCATATCCTCCTTAGACGCCCATGGCAGTTTGATCGCGCAGCGAATCATGATGGGAAGAGGAACCTCTACAAGTTGGTTAAGGATGGTCAGAAGTTCACCTTGGCACCGTTAACACAAGCTGAAGTGTTTGAGGATCAGCAATGGCTTGTTAAGTCACATGTTGAATATGAAATTTCAAAACAGCTTGCGAGAGAAAAAGAAGGTTTGAGTGTGAAATATATAGAGGGAAACACTGAGAGTGTGAGCCTTAAACATTCGCATGAAAACAGTAAGCATGCAGAGGGAGAGTGTAAACATTCGCACGAAAAGAGTAAGCGTGCTGAGAGTGGCATTGAGAGAAAAGGAGAGGTAAATAAAAAGAAATTGAGTGTATATGCCAAGGGGAGCGAAGTAAGGAGAGCCATGCTTTCTCATAACAATTGTTTTGACGCAAGCCGTCCTCTACTTCTTATCCGTTTTCGCTCTTATTGTTTAACCTCAAATGAAACGGAACGGCACCATACCGTTCCGATTGGTATATCTTCTCTCTTGCAGGAATTTGGAGATGTTCTACCCGAAGAAATGCCACCTGGCTTACCTCCGATTCGAGGCATAGAACATCAGATCGACTTTGTTCCTAGATCGGCAATTCCTCATCGGCCGGCTTACCGATCCAATCCAGAGGAGACAAAGGAACTGCAACGGCAAGTTGACGATTTGCTTGCGCGTGGGTACGTTCGGGAGAGTCTGTCTCCATGTGCCGTTCCAGTCATTCTGGTCCCAAAGAAGGACGGATCTTGGCGCATGTGTGTTGATTGTCGAGCAGTCAGCAAAATCACTGTAAAGTATCGCCATCCTATTCCTCGATTGGATGATATGTTAGATGAATTAAGTGGTAGTATAGTATTTTCTAAAATTGATTTAATGAGTGGCTACCACCAAATTCGTATGAAAGAAGGGGATGAATGGAAAACTGCTTTTAAAACTAAGTATGGCTTATATGAATGGATGGTTATGCCGTTTGGCTTGACTAATGCTCCTAGCACCTTTATGAGGTTAATGAACCATGTACTTCGGCACTTAATTGGTAAATTTGTTGTAGTTTATTTTGATGACATCTTAATCTATAGCAAATCATTGGATGAGCATGCTTTACATCTTAGGGAAGTTTTTCTAACACTTCGTGAGCAGAAATTATATGCTAAACCTAGTAAGTGTTCTTTTGCATTGGAACAAGTTGGTTTTCTTGGTTTCATTGTCAGTGCAGGAGGCGTTAAAGTGGATGAGGAGAAGATCCGCGCGATACGGGAATGGCCGACGCCGAAGGCCGCTACCGATGTGAGATCGTTCCATGGATTAGCGAGTTTCTATCGGCGTTTTGTAAAGGATTTTAGCACCATTGCCGTTCCATTGAATGAGTTAACAAAAAAGAATGTTGTTTTCAGGTGGGAGCAACAACAGGAGGAGGCGTTTGCTACCCTCAAGGAACGGCTCTGTGCCGCTCCCGTGCTAGCATTGCCCGACTTCAGCAAGGCGTTTGAGATCGAGTGCGACGCCAGCGGGTTAGGAATCGGCGCCGTTCTGATGCAAGAGAAACGACCGATTGCCTATTTCAGTGAAAAGCTCAAGGATGCCCAACTCCGATATCCTACCTATGACAAGGAGTTCTATGCTCTTGTCAGAGCGTTGGAAACATGGCAACACTACTTGATGCCGAGAGAGTTTATCATCCACACAGACCATTTGAGCTTGAAATACCTAAAGGGTCAAGGGAAGCTGAATCGGCGACATGCCGTTTGGATGGAATTCATTGAAGCCTTCCCTTACCACATTCAGTACAAGCAAGGTAAAGAGAATGTTGTTGCCGATGCACTATCTCGAAGGTACGTGCTCATTACTTCTCTAAATGCCAAATTGCTTGGATTTTCGCACATTATCGAACTCTATGCTACCGATTCTGATTTTGGTGATATTTATTTGCATGGCGTTTCTATTTCTGGTTCTAAATTCTACAAGCATGAGGGTTATTTGTTTAAAGGCAAACATTTATGTATTCCTCATTGCTCTCTTCGTGAATTACTGGTGCATGAAGCCCATAGTGGTGGCTTAATGGGTCACTTTGGCGTGACTAAAACTTTGGATGTGTTACATGATCACTTTTATTGGCCTCACATGAAGCGTGATGTCGTGCGCATTATTGCTAGATGTTTGACTTGTCGTAGAGCCAAATCTAAATCTGCTGGTCATGGAGAATACATGCCGTTACCTGTTCCTTCTCATCCTTGGACCGATTTGTCCATGGACTTTGTCGTCGGACTACCCAGGTCTCAGAACGGTAAGGATAGTGTTTTTGTTGTGGTGGACAGGTTTTCAAAAATGTCCCATTTTATTGCATGTTCGACTACTTCTGATGCTACTCAGATTGCTGATTTGTTCTTTCGTGAAGTAGTCCGTTTGCATGGTATCCCTTTGACGATTGTGAGTGATAGAGATACTAAGTTTCTTAGTCATTTTTGGCGTGTCTTATGGAAGAAGCTTGGTACTAAGTTATTGTATTCTACATCTTATCACCCACAAACAGATGGTCAAACAGAGGTGGTAAATCGGACTCTTGGCTCCCTTTTACGCACCCTAGTTCGTACCGTTTATTGAATTTGCTTACAACCGTGCTGTTCATTCTACTACTCATTACTCGCCGTTTGAACTAGTGTATGGGTTTAATCCTAGAACTGTTTTGGATTTAACTCCTTTACCTTTGAGTGATGTTGTAAGTTTAGATGGTGCCCAGAAGGCTGATTTTGTCAAGCAATTGCATGCTAAGGCAAAGCAGAACATTGAGCACATGAATAAGAAGCTGATGCTGAAACGGAACGATGGCCGACGGATAGTGACGTTCCAGGTTGGCGATTGGGTTTGGTTGCATATGCGCAAGGAGCGCTTTCCTGCCCAACGCCGCGGCAAGCTATCTCCTAGAGGCGATGGACCGTTCCAGATTGTCGAGAAGATCAACAACAATGCCTATAAACTGGCGTTGCCGAGTGAGTATGGTGCCGTTAGCTCTACCTTTAATGTTTCTGACTTAGAATTGTTTGATGCAGATGACGAGTATGGACTTTCAGCTGATGCCGATTCGGATTCGAGGGCGAATCCTTCCGAAGGGGGAGGGAATGATGCGAATCCACGCATCCAACTACCGTTACCACCAGCTGGTCCAATGACTCGAGCCAGAGCTAGAAAGCTTCAAGACCGTTTGTCATCTCTCATTCACAAGGAGCTGGAATGTGAGAGGACAAGTGAGGAAGCTGCACTTAGAGAGAAGACACCAAGAGTTGTGAATCTCCTTACATTCACAATGACCGAAGATGATTCTGCCAGAAACGGCACTTGACCGTTTGTCACCAAAACGACTCTTGTCCGATTCGTTCAAAACGGCTCTTGTCCGTTTCGCTTAAATCGGCACTTGACCGTTTCACTCAGCCATTGCCGTTTCACTCATCTGTCTCGCGTGCCGATTGCTCAAAACGGCTCCTGCCCGTTTCGCGTGTCCAGAAGCGCGCGTTGACTGAAGTTCAAGTTGTTGACTTTAATTATTTTAGCTTAATTAGTTAATTAGACAGTTTTAATTAGTTAAGTTATCTTCCTATTTTGGAAGTCCTACTTCTATTCCTATTTGGTTTACTATTAGGGTTTGTTTGTAACCTATATAAGGAACCACTTGGCTACTTTATTAAGTTGGCTGTTATTTGATAAATTGAGTTAATCTCTTCAATCTCCGCCCCTTGTTCAAGTTGGTTGAACCTTGTTCTTCTTGAGTCCGCAATACTTGAGTCGTATACAAGTAAATCTTGGAATTGTATTATTGTGTCGTTTATCTTAGTGTGATTCTCACATTGTTGAGTCTAGTCCTAAGAACTCGATTCAAGACCCTTGACTTGAAATCGATTAGGGCTCTTAGCACAGGTTAGCTAAGTGGTCTAAGCTCGTACTCGTCGAGTTATCTATTTCCGCAGGAAATCCGTCTTTGAACAAAGATCAAAATTGGTGCTACGCATCCTAAGGAACCAGGATCGTATCACTATCTATACTTCTATCATCCAAAACCCAAAAATTGTCCCCTTTCTACATGCTAGTCTAGAAGACACATCTATATTGGTATCAAACCAAAAACAAAAGAGGTATTAGGGTACTTATAAATTTACCCCTACATCAATATCCTCTATCTCAATACCCACGATGGTATGAGTTAAAATAAAAAAATATCATCCAAAATAGGTCACTACATCTCAAAATAACAACACTATAATAAGGCACCCATATCTTCTTGTTCTTGCTCTGAGGGGGTTACTTGTACTGGTTATTGCTGCTCTTCGAAGCTAGTATGTCTTTGGTGGTGGTATTGTTAGGTGGTTTCCTATACTGGGTGGTGGTGCTGCTTTGGGTGGTCGACTTAGCCACTTTTCTTTGCACATGTTTGTGGTATGGATGGGATGACCAGTGGTGGCCTTACTAACATCCTAGCAGTATCACTAGAAAATGCATTCCCCTTCATATGGAAATCTATAGATTAGAAATGCACTCATTATACAACAATCCTACCAACTATCAATTAAGTAATATAATTATTGTATGCCCAAACAACTAACCTGCTCTGGACTATCATTTTCTCGCTGTGTATTGGCATGTTCCCTTGTGCTAGTCCTTTCCCACTGCTAGAAACATTGCCTTTAGACTTTGTCCTGTGTGTATGACTCTTTCAGTTGGCACCTCTGTCTCATCCTCCTACTCAGCCCTTACACCATTTTCCTATAGTGAAGCAAGTAATAAGATGTCGTCATTATAAACTATACATGAAAAATACAATACATACAAGCAAACAATCAACTCACATGTTCTGTTGTTTGTGGAACAATTTTCTTTTTTTTCTTCAAGGGAGTTAGGTCAGGTCTCATAGGCAGTGGACATGTCCTAGTGTTGTGACCTTTCTCTTTACAATTCATGTATGACATTTTCAACCCAACTCTCCTAATTCTATTTGGGTTAGGTGGCCTAGCCTCCCTCCTCCTCTTTGTCTTAGGTCTTCCACTCTGCTTTGTGTGTGTTGGAGGAACGACATCATAGTGTCCTTTAATAACAAGCCACTCTCCTCGATCTAGAACAAGCAATATACCCCTCATACATGGACAAGAATGTGCTTTTGTGTATACAGGATCAACGTAATTAAAGGGTTTCCCTTTCAAGTAAATTACGGTAGCTAGTGCATGGCTACAAGGCACCCTAGTGAGGTCCCATTTTTTGCAAGTACAAGTCCTTATTTTGAAGTTGTCGTTCTTTCTATCTCTATGCATATGGACCACCTCAAACCTCTTCACTTGGGTAGCAGGATACACAGAATAAGTTTGTGCCTCTAATAATATCTTGTCTAGAATGATATATTGGACAAAGAGTTCAACCATAAAGTAGCATACCCTAGTACTTTTTGTAGAATCTTCTCATGAGTAGCCTTGTAACAGTCTCATAGCAACTGATGATAGGTTCTCTCCTAGCTTGCCTGACAAATCAAGCATATTAACTTCACTTTTTATCCAGAAAGACTTAACTAAATATAAATTACTCAAGAATGACTTACTTAATACTCCCTCCGGACTCCAATGATTGACTTTCTGAAATAGTAAAAATTCATAGGACAATGATCTTTGAACTTTTTTTATTCCACATTGTTTCATTTTTACTCCTAATTTCCACTCAAATTACCACACCATAATCAAATTGGGTTGTTGCATAATTATTTTTTTGTCATTTGCACAAAATATATGTTTCGGAATGCATAAAATGACAAGTATTATGAACAGTAAAAATTCGTAGGAAAGTGACAATTATTGGAGTCCAGAGAGAGTATAAATTACTCAAGAATTACTCACTTAATATAAATTAATCAAGAAAGACTTACTTTATATAAGAATTGAAGGTCTCTGATAAACTGTTACGTAAAAGATCACACTTCACCCAAGGATTGAAGGCATGCCTAGACCATCTCTATGTAGGTATTTTCATTAAATAGTTATAAGCAGCAACACTTTCCCCTTTGATCCTATCCATATGGTACTTGAACTTGGAAGTTGTGTATGATCTAGCAGTATCCCATAATTTATCCTTCATAAATTATCCTCCCCACTTTGATTTGAAATTAACCCAGACATGTCTCATACAATATATGTGATCAACATCTTTAAACACAGTATTAAAGATCTCTTGTAGACCTTATTCATAGATGAAAATGAAAGTTAGTCAAACAAAGAAAATATTAATATATCAATACGAACAACAAAAGTTAAAAGAACAAACACTACCTTTTCTCTATCAGACATAATGCACCAGTTTTGTAGTGGCCCATTGTCATCTTATAGTCTTTGAAGAAACCATAACCAGTTTGCTTTACACTCCGAGTCTACTACAACCCATGCAATAGGAAAGATGTTATAATTAGCACCTTTCCCAACTGCTGATAATAAGTGTCCTTTGTAAGTCCCTTTTAGATGACAACCATCAATACCAAAGAAAGGTTTACACCCCACCAAGCATCCAAATTTACAAGCTGCAAGGCACATGTACATACTCTTAAACACACCACCTGGAGCAGTTATTATGACTCTGCTTTCAGGATTGGACTTCCTGATAGCCTTAGCATAAAGTACACTATATTGCTCAGCTTCTTCACCCTCAAGCATAACCTTTGTTATTCCTTTAGCCCTCACCATCTTATGTATTGACACTGTAATGTCTGTCTCTCAACTGATTCTCCCTTGCAAAATTTCCAAATCAAGCTCTATGTTGTCTCTGAAGACGCAAGGTATTTACTAGCAACCCATTTAGCACTTGTTCTATTGTGGCGTTGGACCTTGCAGCAGTAGGCTAACATTGTTGTAGGACTTGATCTGGAAACTATTCCTATCAAGTGTGAGTGAAGCGTGTATTCTCCAACCACACTTTTCAATCCAATAGGCTATAATCCTATTTTTTTTCCATTCTTGATGAATTTGTAGTCATGTCCTTGTTACTTGTTACAAAACAAAATTCCTTCAAAGTTGCCCTAAACACATCAGGCGTTGCAAACTTCATGCCTATATGTAACTTAATTGTTCCATTCATATCTCCACTTTCATTGAATTCTAAAAGCTCTCTTTCCTTTCTCTTTCTCTCCTCATCAAAATCTGACCCCTAGGACTTCTTAGGATATCATCATTCTCATATTTTGACTCGACTTCATTTCCTCCCACTTCTCTATCCACCACTAGAATCCCCTTGGGTTATGCACTTGCTAATGTTGATGCTTACTCCATGTAGTCTGGCCTTGCTGCAAACGATGACATATTAATGTCCCTTAAAACATCATCAAATAGATCTCTCGAGTCCTCATCATTAGAAATAGAGAGGTTAGTTGAGTTGTCAAACTCATCACTAATGCTACCACCTTTTTCTTTGTAATCCGAATCTTCACTGTCCTTACTATACTCACAATCTCCATTTACTCCAGCATCATTTTCCTTTGGTTCTTTCCCTTGATTAATAGTACCATTAAACTCCTCCTCAATCTCAACTCCCTCATTTCCTATAACATCATCACCTTCGTTCCCATTCCTTACATTAGAGTCACCATTATCACTCTAAACTAATACTTGTTCTTCCTCCACAATCCTCTCACTACTCTAACCAATACCATTGTCATCCCTCATGCATCCAAATTAATTACATTCCCAGAATCAACTTCACCATATGTCAACAACAGTCTTGCCATTTTATCTCCATCATTATCAACCCTAGTATCACTACCCTTTGAAGGACCTGCAACTTCATCCTTAGTGGAGTCCAACATTACTTCCAAGATAAGTGTGTTGATCCTATGTTCTACATACACTTCTATGGTGTCTTCGTCATATAACAACATATCATTCACCACTGCCCTCATATAATTATCATCCCTGAAAGACCTCATACCAGTCTCCATTTCTTCCCAAGGGTATTTACACTCATAATGAAGTGCATTCCAATACCCCTTTCTCAGCACCATATAAGTAATATCTGCTATGGCCAAATCTTCTGCTTCAATATAGAAACTGCAGACCTCACAATTTACATACTGAAAGTTTGGGACTAAAATCCAAACTCCACCCATGAATATCTTCACATTGAGAAACATCCTGTTATCATTATATGAAAACCTTGATCAATAAACAAAAAATTAACAGTTGCAAATTCTAAAGAGCTTGAATTTAATTACTATAATAAATGTGTTCATGTGCAAATCTCTAAACCTTAAATGTTATAGTAAATATTCTCATCTATAAAGGAGAGGACCACAAGTTTTTTTTAGCAAACTTTAAGTTTTTGTTTTTTTCCATTTTTTTCATCGTGTGCAAACAACAGGATGACCACCCAAAAGGAATCTTCTTTACTACACATACAGTGGTTTAGTTTACCACTGAGGAAGACAAAAAATCAGATTAAATAAAAAGCAACACATGAATCCAATTAGCTTTGCAAACTAATATTTCTCCAAGTGGATACAACAGCAGGAGACGAGATTGAAAAGATGAGTTGGGGAAAGAAGTGAGGAGATGAGATTGAAAGAGGGCATTATGCGATGAGATTGGGGAGAAGAAGGGGTAATGGGATGACTTCGGTGAGTCGAGGGATATCCAAGTAGAGGAGAACAACTCTGTTAGGGTTCTTGTTGTTCATGAGAAGAATAACTAGAATTAGGAGAAGAGGCAATTTTTTGCTAATTTATACCTAGTATAATTATAATTATGAAAGGATTGAGTAAATAATTTTGTCCAACGAAATTTCAGAAATTGATTCGCGTGTTTACTTCCAAACTCGCATCCTTCAACAACCTCAATTTCCAACTTCAGCTAAACCAATGTTTCCTTCCAAAAACACCACACGACGCGAGAACATAGAACTCATGCTCCAATATTATTAACCAAAGACCCATTTTTTCCTATAATTTATTTTGCCCATCCAACCCAGCTTAGAACTCCACGCCAAACAGGGCCATAGAGTGTTAACCTGGATGTCTATGTGGATTTTTTTATAAGTTAATTTTTATTTTTTCGAAAAAAAACCAAATAGTACATGCAGTGCGGTATTCCGTAAAAATATCACTATAGAAAAAACAAAAAAGAAAAAACTCAATAATCATGTTATTTATTTATTTATTATCTTGACTTTTTGATTGATTTTTTATCTTCATCTTTCATGCTGGATTTGACAAAACATATCATCTGAAGGAAGGTACCGAAAATACTAGAATTGTTAGTTGTAAGAAGATGTATCCATCTGATTCGATTTTTCTCTTACTTATATAGAGACGAAGATAGGTTGAGTGGAGCCAATAACAAAAAAGATGATTTTTATTTTACGATGGATGGAGGATTGATAGAGGATAGAAGAGTATAACTATTCATCGCTAATGGTTCCACCGGTTTTCATCTTCTTTCTTCTCTTAGATTTTTTTGGTTATGCTGTTATTGGATTCTGCAATAGACTAAAGATAAAGTTATTGAAGATGAATTTTACAGATTTTCTATCTAGGTTTTCTTAGTGGAAAGGAAGGGGAGGAAAGCAAAAAAGATAAAGGCTATGAAGCACGAATACTTTATTTTTAATGTCGTGTCCGTATCGGACTCGTTTCACGTTGGGATTAACATAAATGTACAAATATTATTAGTAAGCGCAAAAATAATAATTTAGTTGCATTTTTTTTGTCTAAATAATTTATGGAGAGCAAGGATAGATTAAACATCTCAACTAATTTTTTTCAACGTAAAACCATTTTTTAAAACAAAATGCGTTAATGATAAGTAAATAAAAATATATTTCTTAATAGTTTAAAAAATATTATTTGTATCTGAATGATAAAAAATGTTCATCATCAACACGTGTATTAGGTTCAACATTCATGCCTAAAGAATAAATAAAATTAGGGGTTTCTACACTATCCGAAAAGAGCAAAGACCTCCCATGACCTCTCTTTATGTAATTGCTCGTCCCTAAACTATTATTTCCACGCAATTTGTAGTTTTGGTCAACAAATGACCGGTTGACCTCTATGAAACTGGTTGCTGCAGGTTTATATACTTTTTTAATTTCTTCCATTTATGAGATATTTCGATAGTTAATTAATTATTAACTAAAAACTAATTAAATATATATAATACAGGGTTTCGCTAACCCGCCCACTTTATGGGTAGGTTAGCATTGTGCTCACTTTTGAGTGAACACAAATTATCCTTACTTTAAATGAGAAACTTTAATAGATTTAAGGGTTATAAATGTAATATAACTACAACCTAATAAAATAATAATTTCTCTCTCCTAATACATTTAATTTAATTTCTTTCTTTTCTACTCTCTTTTCTTCCCCTCTCTCGTCATGTCCTTCTATTTTTCTAATTTCCTCTCCTTCCTTCACTAATTTACAAATCAAAATTAAATCAAAATTTAAAGAAAAGAATTCTCAAATTTACAAATCAAAAATGAAATGAAAGGAAGAATGAGAGGTGAGAGGGTAATATTTTTTTTATGAAATCGCGAAGCATAATATGGCTCTGTTATCAAGCCATGGTTCTCACTTTTCACCATCTATGGATTATTGATTTTTATTTTAAACAATATTTAATCTAAAAAGCTTTTTAATTTATAATTCTTTATCCCAACTAGACAATTTCTGTAGAGATTCATTACATTGACTAAGGCATTTGACCGAAATTGAAGATTAAGGTTTGGATCTGGTGCTATTTCATATTTATCTTCTCTACCATGTCTTTTTTAAGCTACAATTCATATTCAACCTAAGGAGCCGACAAAGGAGGATCTGAAGAACCTTACCCAAGATTCATGAACCAAGTATGTAAGTGTGGGATAAGAGCTGCTATTAAAATCTCTAAGTCTACGCATAATTGTGGAAGGTTGTACTACAAATGTATGAATGATGCTTGTGGGTTCTGGTCATGGTGTCACGCGTGAGAAAGTGGTGTGAGGATCAATTTTCATGAAGAAGATAACAATTTGGTTGAGATGAAGGAAGAGATTATAGATGGTGTAAAAGGGGAAGTTGAGAAGCTTTAGAGAGAGTTGAAGGAGTGCGTTGGTACAATTTGTCAGAAACCCAGAACTTCATCTTGTGTGTATGTGGGCATCTATCTACTTTGTCATTTTTTTGCAGATTTTGTCCATGGCTCTTGTGTGTGTTAGTTGTGATAATAATGAATTAGTGTATTTGTTTAGGTGTGGTTTGTATATTTTTGGCATTTTACTCATGAATTTGAAAATTGTCAATGATTATTTGTCTAAATGAATGATTGAAATTTTATTTTGAACTGATCTTGCAAATTGTACATAGTTATGTATAAGCAAACAGTGCATTATTGACCATTTAACACTGATTGAAAAATACAATTGCAATTGGTTATATACACCCATAAAGAAAAATACTATATAAATTAGTGTCATCCGAAACCAAAAAAAGCGGAGAAATTGCATTTAACTACTAACCAATGCAGAAAAATTACATCTGGTATCATACTAAACCAAAATTAGTGAACCTATCTATATTTCTATCATCCAAAACCCAAAAATTGACACCTTTCTACATGCTAGTCTAGAAGACATATCTATATTGGTATGGAACCAAAACCAAAAGAGGTATTAGGGTACTTATAAATTTACCCCTACATCAATATCCTCTATCTCAATACCTACGATGGTATGAGGTATGATAACAATCCACCTAAAAGAAAGGGTATTTTCGTCTATCACCCGGTGGGAAGAGGCATAGCTACTGTTTCGCACCACCACGGTAGGGACAAGATTGCTACCTTCCCCAAAGGCTAACGCTACAAAGGCTAACGGGGCCCTACCGGCTCCTCTCACGGACCTCCTGCTTGGCTCAAGGAGTTATCTCACCCCCAGAGGAAACCACGCGTCAGGATTAACGCTCCGGCCATTATCCTACCGCGGCAATATCTACCTACGAACCTACCGCCAAGGTAGCGTATCATGATAAGGGCGAACCACAGACCCTAACGCGAGCGATAGCTCCGTACCCGTTTACTCGGGCGGGAACGCCCCCTTTCTTCTATAAATACCTCCCCCACAAAGGAGGCAGGTAAGCGGACTTGACTGGCCAAAACTCTGCCAATTTCAGTACACCTACTGACTTAAGCATCGGAGTGTTTCCGCCGGAGACCCCCTCCGGCGCATTGCAGGTACTGTGGACCGTCGCGCACACTGATCTGAGAAGAGCTGCTCCGCCATACATCCTTCGGCAGAAGACATATTATTATCAAATTGGTGCTTTCATTGAGAGCTTTGGTTCTATTAAGTGAGCATCCTTAATAACCAAGCTCCTCCTCCCCGAAGCTAGAAGGATTATGGCCTCAGTGTCAGATCTGGCGCTGTCCCGAACTTCCAACATCCCATACAACACCCGCAGACGCCTGTTTCCCTTCGCTACATCTGATGCCCCCACCTCAGGGCAGGACGTCACTGCAGGAGAATTAGATCTTCCTCGCGGGTCAAGTTCAGAAGAAGTTACATTCCAGATTTGCTCTCCCTTCTCCCATATAGCAGGAACCAGCCATCCTACCCCCCAGGCGGGAAGATCTATGATAGGAGAAGCGGACAACCCCTTCGTGAATTCAATAGCAGCTCTCCAAGCTCAACTGGATCAGCTGACAGAGATGGCTGCTGGATTTACTCCTCATGCCTCAAGACCTGGTGTGTCCTCCCAAGTAATTTTCACCCTGTCCATTGTCACCGAACGACCCTTATCGCCCCAACAGTCTAGGGCACTCCCGTCCTCCTTACCTTTCCCCTTGGCCCCTATAAACGTCCCACCATTCACGCCCGGACCTACCGACCATTCTGGACAATACAGGGGAGGAATCTCTATTCCCGAAGTAGTCCGCCAGCGTGACGAATATAGAGAGCCCTGGGATGATCGACGGGGGGATATAACGAGAGATCCATCTCCTAGATACAGCGAGAGATCTAGCAGCAGAAGTCGACGAGCTCGAACTCCAAGGAGCCGTAGCCGATCTCCTAGGAGACATCAGGAATATGACCCTCAAAATCCCAGATACGACGCTGAAATTCCACATCAGCGTCCTCCTCGTAGGATCCCCGATGCTAACGTGGGTCATCCATTCAGCTACCGTGTCAGGCACCACAGAGTCCATCGACATGTGAAACTCCCAGCAGAATCATATGACGGCACAAAAGATCCCATTTCTCACCTCAATAAGGTGAATGATTTCGTGCAATTCCAAACGCGCAGTGACGCAGCATTGTGTCAAATTTTCGTAATGACACTGTCAGGAGTGGCACGTCTATGTTCGAGGGGCTCCCCGCCGGGTCTATCGATAATTTTTCTCAGTTGGAAGAAAAATTCAAAAGTCGGTTTAGCACGGCTATTCCTATCAGAAAGTCAGCAACTGCGCTGTTCGATATCCATCGAAAACCACAGGAATCGTTGAACGACTTTTTAGGTCGATTTGATCTTGAAATGTCCCTAACGCCAGGGGTCACTATCGATTTCGCGATTGAGGCCCTGAAACGCAATTGTCGATACAGTAAACTGAAAGATACGCTAACGGTGGACCCCCCAACGACCCTGGATGCGTTGAGGCTGAAAGCGCATAACTATGCGAGAATGGAAGAGGAAGAAAATAGAGAATCGATCCGAGGCATGCCAACGGACCCATATGTGGCCCCTAACGTCCTGAACAGCAGCGCCCTAGACGCTAAACCCACCGAGGATCCCGGGCAGCGGAAAGAACATAATACTAAGACCTCTAACCGGCAGAGAGGCAATTTCTCAAAAGGAAGACCTGGAGGGTCCCCCACTCGGAAGCAAATGGACCCACCAAAGGGCCGGATATACGATCCTGACCTCCCATCTCTCATACTCCCAAGGGCGGAGATATTAGCAATAGTCCAACAGAGAAATTTGCCTATCCGTTACCCAGCTCCCGTGAAGCCAGGAGTAATCATGGGAGGAAGAGAAAATGCATACTGCAAATTCCATAAGGTCAAGGGACACTCAACAGATGTATGCAGAGAGTTAAAATCGGCTATAGAGCGATTGGTCGAAGAGGGCTACCTTGGGGAATTTGCCACAAAGGCCAGGGAGGAAGCCAGAAATAACCCAACTGGAAATACAACTAAGCAGAGGCAAGCGCCCTCGCACGCTACAGGGGCTAACGCAGTTCCCCTCGGGCCAAATAGAGAAGCGCTCGCTATCAATAGCGACCAAATGCCCATGATAAATATCATTGCAGGGGGAGCACCCTATTGCGAGGAAATTATGCTGCAAACGCCCAACCCTGGAGAAAAGCGCAAACGGGAGAGCGCGCAAACGAAAATCGAGGCGATAAGTGCCTTAGACAGAATGATATTGTCTTTCTCAAAGGAGGACGAAAAAGGCATCGTCTTCCCGCATAATGACGCGATGGTTGTAACACCCGTCATTGGAAGTCATGGGGTAAGAAGGACCCTTGTCGATAACGGGAGTGCAGTGAATCTATTTTCATTGGAAGCGTACAACTTGATGAAACGACCTGACGGTGAGCTATCGTCTTGCACGAGGCCAATTATTGGGATTGATGGAGTACCGATTTCGGTAGCCGGAATAACATCCCTGCCGGTGTACTTCCGAGAAGACACATCCAAACGCTCCGAAGAGCTACTATTTCTGGTCATAGACCTAACGTTACCGTATAATGCCATTTTGGGGTGACCATTCCTTAATCATTTTGGAGTGGCCATATCTCAAAAACACCTGCGGATGAAATATCCCTCATGGGATGGCGTGGTCTCAATCAAAGGGGACCAAAAGCTGGCAGCCGAATGCTACTTACTTATGACTCAAAGGAGTTGTGACCGCTACGTTTGCGTGGCAGACGACCCTTTCGATGATAAAGAAGAAAAGCACACTCAGCCGCTAGATCAAATGGTATCAATCCCTATCAGTAAGGATAGTGAAATGAATCTCTTAGCCAGTGAGAAATTAAGCCTTGAAGAGAACGCGCAATTAATCCGGCTGTTGAGGAAATGCAAGGGAGAGTTTGCGTGGAAACCAGCAGACATGCCCGGAATCTCTCGGGAGGTCGCAGAACACCGGCTGAACGTTAGTCCTGACGCCAAGCCTGTTCAACAAAGGCGACGTGCTTTTTCATCGGAAAAGATAGCAGCCATCGAAAAGGAGTTGCTAAAGCTCACAGAGGCAGGGTTCATTCGAGAAGTCCAGTACCCGACCTGGCTAGCTAATCCTGTGTTAGTCCCAAAGCCTAACGGCGACTGGCGCATGTGCATCGACTTTACCGACCTAAATAATGCCTGTCCCAAGGACTGCTATCCCCTTCCGCGAATAGATCAGTTAGTCGATCAAACCGCTGGGTATGCTTATCTAAGCTCCCTAGATGCGAATTCCGGATATCACCAAATCCCTATGGCCGTAGAGGACGAAGAAAAAACTGCCTTCATCACTCCTAGGGCCACATACTGCTATACTGCAATGCCGTTTGGGCTAAAGAATGCTGGTGCAACATTTCAGCGTATGGCAAACAAAGTTTTCGAAAATCAAATCGGGAAGAATGTAGAGGCCTACGTAGACGACATCCTGATCAAAAGTCAGAGTTTTAGAGAACACCTTGCTGACTTGGAAGAAGTTTTCAATGTGATGAGAAAGCACAAGATGAAGTTAAACCCGCGGAAGTGCATGTTCGCATTCCAAACGGGAAAATTCTTGGGCTATGTGGTCAGCCAGAAGGGCATCCAGCCCAACCCGTCAAAGATAAAAGCCATCCAGGATATGATATCCCCGCGAACTGTCAAAGAGATACAGAAGTTAACCGGGCGCATCATTGCGTTGGGGCGATTCATATCTAAGCAAGGCGAGAGATGTTTGCCTTTCTTCAAAGTCATCCGCAACAAGGCTCCCTTCGGATGGACAGAGGACTGTGAGAAAGCATTTGCAGGACTAAAAGCTTACCTATCATCAGATTTAGTGCTGACGAGGCCTGAGCCCGGCGACGAACTATATCTATATTTAGGAATAGCTGACGAGGTAGTCAGCGCCGTCCTTGTGCGAAGTGAAGGGCACGTGCATCGTCCTGTATTCTTCGTGAGTCACATATTGAAAGATGCCGAACTGCGATACGCTCCTATCGAGAAGATAGCACTCGCTCTAGTGCAAGCCACGAGAAAGATGGATCGATACTTCCAAGCCCACCCCGTCATTGTACTCACGGATCAGCCGTTGAGAAGAATCTTCAGAAAACCTGAATCTTCAGGAAGAATGTTAATTTGGGCTATCGAGCTCAAACAATACGGGCTGCAATACAAAGCTAGACCGGCCGTTAAAGCCCAAGCGTTAGCTGACTTCATAGCTGAGTGCGCATTCACAAAGGACACAAAGATAGATCTGTCGGAGGAAGAAGCAGAAAGTCCATGCCTACCGTCTCCGGAGACATATACAGATACGTGGGTCATCCACGTAGATGGAGCAAAAATCAAGAATTAGCTGGCGCAGGAGTTTTCTTAGTTGGACCAAACGGCCTGGAGATGCGATACGCCATCAGAATCCTGCAGCCATTGTCCAACAATGCGGCTGAATACGAAGCGCTGCTGGCAGGACTCAGAATTGGAAACAGTTTCTCTATCGGAGCCACTCCTGGTGCGGAGAAGGAAGACAGAACACGTTTAAAGATCCGAGGAGATTCCAAACTAATAATGGATCAGGTTCTGGGGAACTCCCAAGCCAGAGAACCCATCATGGCCCAATACTTAGCCAAAGTGAAGCATGAGCTGTCAAAGATACAGGAAAAAGGCACCCTGGTCACCTTTGAGCACATTCCTAGAGAAAACAATGAAGAGGCCGATAGCCTCGCCAAGATGGCAGCCAATTCGGAAGCCTCAATACCCAGTGACGTGCGCTATGGAGAACTGCCTACACCTTCTTTCATGGAAGAGCAGGCATCGCTCTGTGTGGAAGAAATGGAAAATGATTGGAGGATCCCAGTGATAGAATATCTAAAACATGATAAACTACCGGGGGACCAGACAGAGAGAAAGAAAGTCCTAAAACGGGCAGCACGATGCACATATTATAACGGAGAGTTAATACGAAGATGTTTCTCCCATCCGGCCGCTAAATGCATAACGGAGCAAGAAGGCTTACATGTGTTACGTGAAATTCAGGAAGGGATATGTGGCATGCATATTGCTAGCGGTACTCTGGCAGCCCAAGTCTTTCGGTCGGGATTTTTCTGGCCCACCATTCGACGAGATTGTCATAACTTCGTGAAAACCTGTCAGAAATGCCAAGAATATGCTAAGATTCCTCGAAAACCTGCTGTGCCAATTTCAGAAATAGTCGCACCGTGCCCGTTTGCAAAATGGGGAATTGACATCCTGGGCCTGTTTCCAAAGGCTAGATCTCAGTTAAAATTTGTGGTCGTAGCGGTAGACTACTTCACAAAGTGGGCCGAAGCTGAGGCATTAGCTACCATCACCACCGAAAAAATTTGGCGTTTCTTCAAACACCAAGTCATCATGCGATTTGGAGTACCACGCGTGCTAGTTAGCGACAACGGGACACAATTTACAAGCCAGTTCTTCAGGGATCAATGTGCAGAGTTCCAGATAGAGCAAAGATTCTCCTCTGTGGCACATCCCCAAACCAACGGCCAGGCGGAAGTAACTAACCGCAGCATCCTTAGTGGCATCAAAAGAAACTTGGAAGGGTCCAAGAAGAAATGACCAGACGAATTGCCATATGTACTATGGGCCTACCGCATGACTGTCAAGGCCAGCACGGGAGAGACCCCGTTCGCGTTAGCATTCGGAACCGAAGCTGTCACACCAGTCGAGATTGGCATGATGAGCCTCCGGGTGGCTCACTTCAAAGAAGAAAACAATAAAGAAAGGTTACGAGCTAACCTCGATACTCTACCAGAAACACACGAGGAAACCCTCCTGAAAACCCTGCACTACAAAAGGAAAATGGCACAATATCACAACCGGCAAGTGAGGGAGCGATTGCTCAAAACCGGAGATTTAGTGCTCAGAGACAGACGGGCACCAGGACAACGTATGGGAAAACTCAGTCCAAACTGGGATGGACCATATCGTGTCACCCACATTGTGGGAAAATGAGCATACCATCTGGAAACGCTCGAGGGAACGCCCCTGTAGAACTCTTGGAACATCGCTCGGTTGAGGCTATACCACGCCAGGAGCTAATCGGGTAACATCAAAGTTATTCTAATAAATGAATATTGAGATATTCACCGTGCGTTTGCTACTGGTAATATGCAGGTAGCGAAGAATGCCAGGGGTGAAAATCCTATCCTTGTGATGGCTGGTCTTGATCAGACAGCTCATTAAGACGAGGCACGCCCTGGCATAACAAGGCGTTTGGGAGTGAAAATCCTATCCTTGTGGTAACCGTGCTCACATAGACGGCCCATTAAGATGAGGCACGACCCCAAACGGCTTCCCGGAGTGAAAATCCTATCCTTGCGGCAACCGTGCTCACATAGACGGCCCGTTAAGATGAGGCACGCCCCGGAATCCTTGGGAGTGAAAATCCTATTCTTATGGTAACCCCATAAGGAGAGGCACACCCCAAGGAGAGACCAACTCCATCCTGGAAGTGAAAATCCTATCCTTGTGGTAACCGTGCTCACATACACGACCCATTGAGACGAGGCACGATTCCACGGACGTGAGGTACAACGCTTGGGGGTGAAAAGTCCTATCCTTGTGATGGCTGGTCCTGATCAGACGGCTCACTAAGACGAGGCACTCCCCAAAGCCTATCTGTGGCGAAAGGAAACAAAGAAATCCTAACTAGTAGCCGCGCGGTTGATACCCGGTGAAGCGATATTGGAGCCTATCTGTGGCGAAAGGAAACAAAGAAATCCTAACTAGTAGCCGCGCGGTTGATACCCGGTGAAGCGATGTTGGAGCCTATCTGTGGCGAAAGGAAACAAAGAAATCCTAACTAGTAGCCGCGTGGTTGATACCCGGTGAAGCGATGTTGGAGCCTATCTGTGGCGAAAGGAAACAAAGAAATCCTAACTAGTAGCCGCGCGGTTGATACCCGGTGAAGCGATGTTGGAGCCTATCTGTGGCGAAAAGAAACAAAAGAAATCCTAACTAGTAGCCGCGCGGTTGATACCCGGTGAAGCGATGTTGGAGCCTATCTGTGGCGGAAAAAAAAAAAATCCTAACTAGTAGCCGCGCGGTCGATACCCGGTGAAACGATGACGGAGAGGTGACCATACTGCAACAACAACGTTGAAACAGACGTAAAGCCCCCTCTGACAACGAGGGACGGCAGGAATATGAGTGCAGCAGATGCGGAAGCAACGCTGATTTACTCTCAGAAATGCTATCGGAGGATATAATGGACATGCTACTTGAATGCAGCTGATGAAAAGGTAACGGGATACAACGCGAAACTATGTGTCTATGGAAACTTAACGCCAAACTTCCCAGGCGGACAAGTGATCAAACGGCATTATGAAGAAAAGCAGATAAAGAACTTCTATCCAAAAAGAGTGGATTAGCCAAGTCAAGGCCGACATCGTTTAGAGTACAAAATATGGACGGGCCCGTCAGCCACAAAAATGTAAACATCTAAACAACAAAAAGTCTAAACATTGGGCGGCGCGTTGACCCCTCCTTGCTGAGCAGCCTTCCACTAGTAGAAACCGCTATCAGTAATGGCTGAGGCTCTCTTGTCAAAATACGCAGAGTGATCGTCAATACGGAGCTCCTCAACTCCATAATGATGCATCACGACTTCTGACATGATTCCCCCACCCTGCTCTAAGTACCAACGGTTCTTCTCAGCGTTAAGGGAGGAATCGGCAGATAGCTCAGCATTCCTCTGTCTCTCCAGACGCAGGCTATTCTCCTCCTGAGAGAGGCGTATGGCCAGATCAGCACGTTGTCGCTTCTCCTCCTCCAAAGCCAACTTAACGGCCTCCAACTCTTGTTTAACCGCGGTAGCCTCTCCCCGAGCAGTCTCCATACCTTCGTTGGCAGCAGCAAGGGCATTTTCAAGACGCTGTCGCTCTTCCAGCAGCCTGTTTATCTCTCCTTGCCCGTTAGCTGCAGCTCTGGCATTCTCCTCATCCATATAGTGAAGATGGCAAAGTATAGAAAACGCCTGAGAGCGAAGGAAATTGATGCGCCCCTGCTCGCCCCGAGCCACAAAGGCATCCCTCTCTCTTGGAAGAGACAAAATCTCTGCCACCAGATAAGCGGTAGAGGAAATCACGGTCTCATGATCAGCATCGGCAGGAAACTGCAGAATACTGTCCCTAAAGGAGTGTAAGCTAACGTGATGAGTTGGCAGGAGAGGAGGCTCGTAGGGAGAGATACCAGCCATTAAGGTAGGGGCGGGGCCACCCTCGCAATAGTTGGATGAGGCATCGGAACAAAGAACAACGCGCCAGGAGAAGCTGGCCGGCTAGTGGAGCCCTCCACGTTAGGCATTGAGACCTCATTACCTCCGGGCACCTCAGGATTAAGGGCATCAGAATCATAGCCCGTTGGGTTGTGTGCAGAATGAATCAGAGAACCAGGAGGCACATGGGGTTGACCGCCGAAATCAACAGGTTCCGATTGATCAGCAGACGCACCCTCGCCCCCAAGGGCACTCGAACTACGATTGGCGGCCGAGGAAGAAGGGCTATTCGAAAGATCATAGCGAGCCTTCTTCTGACGCTCGTGAAGGACATTGGCGATACCCATATCTCCCTGGGAGGTAGAGGGGACAGAAGCAGCAACGACTTCCTAAATAACGCAGAACGTGATAAGGAAACCGTGCAAAAAGAAAGACAAAAGTTTTAAAAATAAGAAAAATGCTCACCTGAGTGGTGGAGGACACAAGAGGAATCCCAACAGGAATCGGATCAACCGTAGCCTCTGAAGAGACAACGGTCTGGGACGAAACGGAGGGGGTAGCACGTGCTTTCCTAGGCCGTTTCTATCTTACAACCCGAGGGCCCGTAACGTTAGCGGTAGCAGTGGCCTCCCCTTCCTCGGCGTTAGCAGCAGCAGCAGCAGCCCTAGCTTCAGCGGCAACTTTCTTTTTCACCTCCTGTTTCCTCCTCCTTCGGAAATACTCGGGCTCCCAACCAGGTGGAGGCACTGCACAATCACAAAACGTTAGCGTTAGTACTTCTTGACAATGCAAAAGAAAAAGGTCAAACGCTCACCCTTCTTGCACTGTTCCACGGGCAACCCGTTGGCCACTTTTCGGGCATCAACGCTAAAATCAAATTGAAGCAGCGTCTTCAACCAGCCATCCTCCGGGACGGATAGGGGTTTCCGATGACCCCAAGCCCCATCTTTAATTGTTTCGTTGAAGCCAGCCCTCCACAACGGCTCAGGCAGATCAACAATAAAAAATTCCTCTTTCCAGTGAGGAATAGAAGACTCAATGCCCATTAGTTTCCAGGTAAAGGGGTTCAAAGAACCGTCTTCGTAGCGAGGCGATATCGATATCACCCCTTTACGGGAATACAATTGGAAAATGTCATGAAGCAACGCTAAAGTGGGAGATTCTATTCCCTTGAAACGACACAGTGCGGCAAAAGCACTAACAACGCAAATCGCGTTAGGACTCAACTGGGCCGGAGCCAAATCAGAATCAGCCAACAACAATTTTACAAGCGGGTCAAGAGGGAGACGAAACCCATGATCGAAGAGCTTAGCATACAACATTCTACTATTTCCTGGCAAAATGTTGTTCAGTCGAAGCGACTCAGAAGCAGGATGCACGGGATATTCCTTGGGAAATCGTGCAGAAAACCCAGCAAGTCTACGGTTAATTAAGGGCAGCGTGTACAGAGAAGTGGGAGTAGTATCAATTACTTCTTCCCCGGAGGACCTTTGAGGGTCTCCTTCTTCAGAGGATTTCTTAGTTCTAGCCATGGCCAACAAGGAAGAAACAAGGAGAAAATAAAAAGACGTGTACCTTGTACCTTCGTGAAAGAGAACGCGAGGAGTCTTGAACCAGAAAGAGAGCGGCGTAAAGTATTTATCCAAAGGCAACAGCGTATAAGGGAAAGATGGAAAAAGAAAAGAGGGTAGAAGAAACAATAGATATAACCCTGAAAGGAAACGACCAGTCAGCAGCAGACACGTGGCGGGGTAGCGTGTCATAAAGTAAGGCACGCGCCAGAAGGTGCAAATTTGAAATAAGGATGAAACGCTTCTGCATTCGCAACTCCCTAGGAGACGCTTGCTCCAAACGCCCCTCTGAGGAAGGACACGTGTCTCCTTTCATCATTACCCTTCAAGTCGCATTAAATGAGGGACAGAGGGATTGATTTAAAAAACATAAAAAGCAGCGCTGGCCTTGCCAAACGGCGCGATGATACAAAGAAGATAAAGAAGGAATAAACGGTAATATCATACAGTACGACAAAGGATACAAAGCGTTAGCATTATTACAAGAGAAATAATGTTCGAATGGTTTTCAAGAAATAACAAAAGAAGAGACAACAATAAGAAAAGCAAGAAAAGGCCCAGGCACCATCGCTAGCGTTAGACTTTCTCCCCCGAAGGACCAGAAGAACCGCTGTCACCTTTGCTAATCTCACCCATCACGATAGAGATGTAATCAGCTACCTAGGCTGGATCCGAGGGGTTACCTTTGAAACAGGACGCAAATCCAGAAATGAAGGCCTCCAGAACCCTCTTCCTCCATAACTCTTCCTTTAATGACGCCCTAGCAGACCCCTCATCTCGAGCAAGTATCTCTTCGCGGAGAAAGAGATTTTTCTTCTTTTCGAGCGCCAATTCCGCCTCCAGAACTTCTATCTTGGCTTTCCCGATAGATTTTTCTCTGTCTAATTCCGTTTGGGACGATTCACAAAGACGCGTCAGCAACCTAGAGTGCTCCACCGCCTTCTCAAGCTGCACCCTTGCAACACACAATGCGCTGGAAAAATTACGTGACTCGCGATCGTGAATTTCGAATTGATAATTCAGATGGCGGAAGAAGTCCAGAGAATCATTCAGAACATGGCGAAAGCGTGCCGAGGGAGGGAGTTGAAGAAATTCCTCTTTCTCCTTTTTTGAACTCAGCATCTCCCCTATCAAGGGTGCAGTAAACTCATCTCGAGAAAAAGGTTGGGGAACCCCGACAGCGCGAAGGGCATCAAAGCAGAACCCTGCAAGATTCATACGGTAGGCCGGGACCCCGTCAGGACCAAGATTGATTGAGGGAGGCGGAGAAGAGCCCTGAGGAAAAATACTCTTGAAAGGAGTAAAAAACAGCTGCGGAGTAACCTTAGGCGGTAGCTCAGCAGTCGAATCCACCACAGGAGGTGTGACCACTACGTCAGGAATACAATGAGCAATCGGAGAACCGGGAGCGTCAGATATGGGAGGAGGACATTCCATCGGTAGGCCCTCTCCCTCAGAAGAACAAGTTTTTTCCAACGCCTCAGACAAAACAGCAGGCGTAGAAACAGTTGCCACATCCACAGGAGATGTCCCGGTAGCTTGTCCACTAGTGGCCACTCGAAGTTTTTTCCGACGCTGGGAAGCAGTAAGGCAAGAAGCGTGGCAAAGGTCTGACTTGGCATCTGCATCCTCATCATCGCTAGTAATTACCGTCGTTGCGACAGGCCGGGAGTCCGTCCCCGTGCGACGCTCCGGTAGCCAATTTTCCACAAAGCGAGAAGTTCGCACAGAGCTAACGGACCTTCGCCCTCCCCGGGCAACCGTTTTAGTTCTCTTCCTCGAAGGAGGAACGCCACCCCGACTTGAGCCCTCGGCCGAAGGCGAGGCCGGTAAAGTTTGAAGCGGTATTACGTTCAAAGGAGTACCAGCGTCACCTGGGAATCAACCGTTAGCTTCTTATAGCAAACAAAGCATGCAAGGACCAAAGTAAAGAAAATATGGAAAGAAATAGGCTCACCCATAACGCACTCTTCCAGAGGCTTGAACAGAGCAAAGGCACGAATACGGTAGTGAGTATTCTCGTCTTACAAAGCGTTAGCTTGGTCCAACTCAGTTCTGGACAAAATCGCGGGATTTGTCCAAACGGGACCTATCAGTTCCTGATTGAAATTGATACGCCACAAACGTGACGGTAGCTCCAGAACAAAGAAGTTGCTCTTCCAATCAGCTACACCCTTCTTGAAGCCGTGAAAATGTTGCCAAAACGACTGCACGAGCGCATCATCCCACCGGGGAGTAATCTCGATTAAACAATTGTAGCAAATCATGCTAAAGAATTTGCGAAACAAATTGATAGATGGGGTAAAAATGTTCTTCAACTCGCAAGCTCGAAGAAAAGCATAAACCGCACACCAAGAGGAAGGAGTTATCTGGGCAGGATTAAGGCTATACTCCCGCAGCAGAGTTAGTATCGACTCATGAACGGGAAAGCGAAAACCATAAAGGAACATTTTAAAATAAAGAAGCCTACTGTGGCCCCACCCTAGATTATGAAGCCGCATATCACTTCCGGGAATAGAAGGCTCATGCCCAGGAGGAAAGGTAATACCATGTTCCTCCAATTCGGCTTTTAGAACCACATCGCAGGTAAAAATACTCGGTGATTGGGCGACCTCGGGATCCATGGGCCTAGAGATAATCTGGGGAGGTCTATTCCTAGCCATAGTAAACCAACAAAAAAGGAAATCTGAGAAGGGACGAATTGATACCTTAAAGGAGAAGAATCGCAGAGAAATCGGCGGACAGTGACGAGCGGCCGAAAAGGTATTCGGAGAAGAAGACGAAGAAAGACAAAAAGGAAAATTCGAAGTGAGGGCAAAAGTTTTGAGAAATTGGAGAATGGCCCTTCTTAAAGGATAAAAATGCCACCGCATTAATTGTGTCACCAATCGGGCGAAGACGCGTGTAAAAGAAGTTGGCCACGTGGAAGCACATTAAAGAAATTTGAAAAAGAGAAGTTATTCGTCGAGACTCCCCAAAAGGGCGAGACAGTATTGACCCAGTCAGAGTAACCGCGAAGCGATTACCTCAGTCAGGCCAACCGCTTGCGTTAGCTATCACTAAGAACCAGCAGGCTAACGGAAGTAACGACAAAAAAGGAAAAGTAGAAAGCATCATTTTATTCATAAAACGCCAATAGGCGGGTACAATGCATAACGGCTAATCCTCATCAGGCCAATAAATGCCATGGTGATAAACCCCGTCATCATCAAGGAATGGCATCTTCCCATCAGCATTCGGGACCGGCTGGTCTGCCTCCCTTTTTGGGCAGGACCCTGACGGGCATGATTTTCCTTTGGCACTCGAATCTGCCAACCCCGCACCAGCACTGATGGGAAAATCCTCGTTCAGCGAGCAATCAGGGGAAGAAAAATGTTTGCCACCCTCTTGAATAGCAGAACCAGAAGAAGCCAAAGTCGCAAAGGGCGTCTGGGAAGTCCGTTTCCCCTGCTTCTTACGACCCTTTCGGCGGACCGGAGGCCTCCATGGTGGCGAAGGAGGGGGATGATCTGAGTCCGGCGAAGTCGGGGGAGTCGGCAAGGAGTCGCGATCCATGGAACTTAAGAAATAAAAATCTGCCATGTCACCTGCAAAAGCAAAAAAGAAGGAAAAGGATGAAGATGAACAGGAAAGGGAAACCAAACTCCCTTATATAGCCGCGTGAGCATTTTGATCCCTGAAAAATCAATTAAGACGCTTGGGAAAAATAACTGCAATTGCAGAATCCGATCCGTCACAGGCGCATCTGCTCGTCGAACGCACCAATCAAAGGGCACCAAAGAACCGCCCAACCACCTGCCCCTGAAAAGACGGCCCTGTAACAGTCAAGACAGAGCATTCATTGCTAATTCCCGGAACACGACCACTGCAATACAATGTCCCGAGGAAGACCCATTTTCAGTTGGGCTCATGACAAATATTCCCAACCAATAAAGCAAGCAACCAAGCAAGAAAAAAGAGAAGACATGGGAAAAAGCAGAGACAGTTATTTATTTAGGGCCAGGTGGCCTTAGCGTTCAAATATGTACAAGAAGCATAAGAAAAACAACGAGAAGAAGCGAAGCCAGCGGTCAGATATTGGACCCCGCATCATCTTCCCCTGGCACAACGGGAACCTCCCTTAAAGCATCAGCGACGGAGGTTAGTTCGGAAGAGCAAGCTCTCATGCCCTTTAGGCAGCAGGCCAGCAGATCTTTCCTCTGCTGCAGCATCGAGGCCACCACATCAAGGTGAGCACTGACAGTGGCCAGTTTCGCCAAACTCTCTAGGGGATTAAAATCCTCCAGAGTTATTCCCAGCTGTCTAGACAGAATAGGGGTTAGCACCCCCTGCAACTCCAGGACATCCTCGGAGGTCTTGGTGATCATCCTCTCCAGGAAGCCGATGTCACCCTCAGTAAGATTCTTCAGGGTCAGAGTTTTTGAGATCAGGAAATTGCGAGTCAGTTCATCCATGGCGGAATATGAAAAGAAAGAACGTGAAAAATGCGAAGAAACTGGCACAGAGAAATCTCTGATTTATAGATTCTGACAAAAAACCGTCAGGACCATCTTCTGAGGCAAAACCGCCCCGGTACTTAAAGGGACTCTCCGTAAGAGAAGGAACGTTAGCCCTTGGTAAACACTCGGGCTCATTTTCAGTTGGGCTTATGATAACAATCCACCTAAAAGAAAGGGTATTTTCGTCTATCACCCGGTGGGAAGAGGCATAACTACTATTTCGCACCACCACGGTAGGGACAAGATTGCTACCTTCCCCAAAGGCTAACGCTACAAAGGCTAACGGGGCCCTACCGGCTCCTCTCACGGACCTCCTGCTTGGCTCAAGGAGTTATCTCACCCCCAGAGGAAACCACGCGTCAGGATTAACGCTCCGGCCATTATCCTACCGCGGCAATATCTACCTACGAACCTACCCCCAAGGTAGCGTATCATGATAAGGGCGAACCACAGACCTTAACGCGAGCGATAGCTCCGTACCCGTTTACTCGGGCGGGAACGCCCCCTTTCTTCTATAAATACCTCCCCCACAAAGGAGGCAGGTAAGCGGACTTGACTGGCCAAAACTCTGCAAATTTCAGTACACCTACTGACTTAAGCATCAGAGTGTTTCCGCCGGAGACCCCCTCCGGCGCATTGCAGGTACTGTGGACCGTCGCGCACACTGATCTGAGAAGAGCTGCTCCGCCATACATCCTTCGGCAGAAGACAAATTATTATCAAGGTAAAATCAAAACATATCATCCAAAATAGGTCACTACATCTCAAAATAACAACACTATACTAAGGCATCCATATCTTCTTGTTCTTGCTCTGAGGGGGTTGCTTGTACTGGTTGTTGCTGCTCTTTGAAGCTGGTATGTCTTTGGTGGTGGTATTCTTAGGTGGTTTCCTGTACTGGGTGGTGGTGCTGCTTTAGTGATACGATCCCAAGATATATCACATGACTATATGTACAAAAGCGTCAAGACATGATGGAGCAGATGGAGTTCGATCAGGGATCACAAAGGCTTGATGGAAACCTCTATATGTTGTGCTTATTGTGTCTAAATTTCACGACGTTTGGATGAGTGGATCGTCCAAAAGATCAAGCCAACATTCTCGTTGACAGTAGTCCTTCATAGACAAGGATTCTAAGACACATCAGGCAACTTCGTCCGAACCTAACCGGTGCTGTACAAGTCCGAATTATGCGATCAACCACATTTTGGAAAATTTAGGATGTTATCTTTTGTTTGAAACAAGTTTCAGCCCATTTGGCCCAGTGGTTTAAAAGTTATTCAAGTTGACATTATGGTGCGCAATGTGTACGCGAGACAACATACGACTTGAGGTTTCGGCCTAAACCTTGGCCCGATGATGGAGAACTCGACATGGGCTGCTGGAATGTATTTAAATACATTTATATTTACTTTAATTATTTAATTAGTTAATTTATTAATTAGTTAATTAAGTTAATTTCCTTAATTAGAACTCCTACATCTTATCAGATTAGGGTTTGCTTGTAATTGCTTCTTAAGGAGCGGCTTGGCTTCATTATTGCGTTGGTTTTTATTTGATCATTTCAGAACCTTTGTTCTTCAATATTTGCCCATTGTTCAAGTGTTGAACACTTGTTCTTCTTGAGTCCGCAATACTTGAGTCGCATACAAGTAAATCATTGGAATTGCATTATTGTTTCATTTCTCTTAGTGTGATTCTCACATTGTTGAGTCTAGTCCTAGGAGCTCCATACAAGATCCTTGACTTGAAATAGATTAGGGCTCTTAGCACAAGTTTGCTGAGTGGTCTAAGCTCGTACTAGTTGAGTTCATTATTTTCACATCGAAATCCATCCTTGAACCACGATCAAAATTACGTGCTATGCATCCCACGCAACTAGGATCGTATCAGTTGGTAGTGGAGCTTAAGGCGTTCAAAGATTGGTAAGTATCTTTAAATGTTTTCAAGTTTTCATTGCTGAAATCGGTTTCTTCTTCTACTCCATTCTAAAACCGATTTCCTTGTGTGCTTGGTTCGTTACTTGAATAACAATTGATAGCGTTTTCTACCAACAAAAGGGTCCCGAAACACAAAAGAGAGTTTGTTCAATTTCTGTAAAAAAAAAAAAATAGTCCACCAAAGTGTCAAGTCAAAATTGTATTTCAATACATATTTATTAAAGTCTGATTTTAGTGAAAAGGATCCGTTTGAAAGTTGTGTTTGTTAGGGGTCCGAATAAAAAAGAATCAAGTGATTCGGAGTCCGGAGGAAAAAGTTGTGATCGAAACACCAAACTGTGTTCTTAGTCCAAAAAAGAAGAAGAAGAGAAATTCCAATAGAAAGAAGAGGAATTCGATTCTGCAAATACAAAAATGTATAGAAGTATTTGCGCTACAAAAGTCAAGTTTAGCAAGAAAATGAATTAAAGTGCAATTGCATATTAAAAATCAGAACTGAAAATTGAAATTGCTTGAGTCCTTTCAAGTCAATTTAAGCTTTCTTTGATTCCTTAAAATTGCTTTCTACTCTACTTGTTATTTGTTTAATTGGTTGTTCTTGCAATTAATCAAATAGCAAGTGTCAACAATTGTTTTGAAGCTAGTTTTCCTTTGAGAGTCTTCTTGGAAGCCTTTTTTCTTGAACTCTTGAGTCTTACTAACACTTGAACAATTGCAGGGATTTTGAGTGATTTTTGTGAATTCATTAGAGAGTTTAAACATGAGAGTAAACACGTGAGGGAGTGCTAGGTTTAGTACAAATTTTACGTTTGTTTTCTAGTGTTGTGAATTTACAGGAATTACAGAATGTCTTACACGCAATGGTCCAAGAGGCGATATTATGAGGATGATGCCTATCTGAGGCAAGGGCAGTATGATAGGCATGAAAGGAGGAATATCTCGGTTGGTTTGAGGGCTAAGGCTGAGACATATAACGAAAGTGAGAACCTAGGGAGTAAGGAAATAAGACTTTTGCCTTTTGCAGCAGTGCACAGTTCGAGTGCTTACTTGGATTGGGAGCGACATGTAGAATCTATTTTTCACTGCTATAATTATTCGGAAAGGAAGAAAGTAAAGTTAGCATTAGCTGCGTTTAGTGGGTATGCGGTTAACTGGTGGGATCAAACCAATCGCACGTGAACATCCTTAGGAGGTTTTCCGATTCAAAATTGGGAAGAAATGAAGAGGATCATGAGGCATCATTTTGTTCCATCCTACTTCAGCCATGAGCTTTACCAAAGGTTGCAGACCTTAACACAAGGAAATGAGAGTGTTGAAGAGTACTTTAATGAGATGGAGATTGCTTTGGAGAGAGCACAAGTCAAGGACGCCGAAAGAGTAACGATGGCAAGATTCTTCAATGGCCTCAACCGAGAGATAACCGATCCATTGAATTTCATTGAATTCTACTACTTAGAAGATATGTTACAAAAGGCGATCAGCATAGAGAAGCAAAGGAAGAAGAGGTCTCCTTATCCTAGTATCATGCCTACTAAGTCAAAGGCCAAAGATGAGGAGCAAAACCGACCTGTGAAAGCTTATGCCGAGTCTGAAATCACAAGAGATATTGAGAGAAAAAGAGGAGAGGTGAGTGCTAAAAAGAAAAAGATTAAGAAAAACAACCCCCATGAAAAGAGTAAGCATGGGAAAAGAGATGAAATAAAAAACAACACCCATGAAAATAACGAGCATGGGATAAGAGATGAAAGTCAAAACAGCCCGCATGAAAATAGAGAGCATGCGTTAGTTGGCATGAATACAAAAGGAGAGGATAATCATGCCATAGGGAAAGTGAGGAACGCACCTTGTGTGCAACAAATCTGTTTTGGCGCAAGCCACCAACAACCAATTTTTTGGCCATTGCGTTTTGAGTTCACTAACCCTAACCCATTTGCTTTCCTTTCTAGTGTTGCTTTGCCTCATGTGAAGAGAAAGAAGAGAGTATTGGCAGAAGAGGAGCCTCTTATCTTACTACCAAGAGGAGGGAAAGAGCCTTGCGCAACCATGGTACCTAGTTTGGCAAACCCTAACCGAAAGGGTATGGTATGGTCCTCTTTCCTAAGGAGTGATTTGTGTGAGTATATGAACATCATTAATTCTTATGCTTCTGATTATAAAATTAATTTAATTGATGATGGTTATATGCAAGAACCGAGGTCAAGTCATATACCTTTGAAATTTACTCGCCAAAGCGAAAACAGTTTGGTATGTTGGCTAGACCGAGAGACATGGATTGTGTTGTCTCTAACACAAATTTAATTGGATTCTCACATATTTTTACATTAGATAACTATGCTGTTAAGTGTGAATTCTATGAAAATTTTATATTTAAGTCGATAGGACTTGGAGGAGCTCTTTTCAAACGCAATCGCTTATATCGGTCGCATGATCTTTTGTGAAATTTTGATGAACATGATATGTTTGAGGATTGTGTGATGAGCTGCTGTTTTATTATTAAATTAACTCATAAGGATGTTATTATTTCATATATTGTTCCTTGGAGTCTTGTTAGTAATCAAAAGAAGAAGTCCTTTATCGACTTAGGTTAAGAATCGTGGCGGACATTGAGTGCGCCAATGGAGCGAAATTTATCCTGGCCACCACAATTCTTGAGGCAACCAGAGATGGAGGAGAGAGCTCTTGGAGCTGTGAGACATGTGACAGTTTGTAAGTATGAGTCTACGTGGAAGGAATATTTTCCGTTTCTTTTATATACTTACTACCTTTTCATACACGCTATTATTTTTGGTGTGTTATTGAAACACATGTGTGATTTTATTCATATAATATTATTCGGTTTAATATTTCTGCCTTTGAGTGTATTGTTTAGTATAAGTGGTAGCAAAGAGATCGAAGTAATATGGATCGCCCATGGATAAGCCAAGCGCTATGGTGCGCGCTTGGGTGTCAAGATGACAACTTTGGGAAACCATGGAAGGAAGAGTGGATCCTTCAAGATAAGAGCTTGGGTTTGGCAGTGCTTACGCCGGAGATGGTCCCTAAACCAAGTTCAAGTAAGAGTAGCCGCTTGGAGCAATAGTCTTACTCGATGCATTGACATGTTCAAAGACGTTGCCGCCAAGTTGAATTTGCGAGGTTGGTATGGTTCGCTTTGTGCTTATGTTGATGTTAGTAACTTAAGGTATTGTGCTGCAGGCTTAGGTCTAGATTTGAGGACGAATCCTTTCCAAGGGGGAGGGAATGATGCGAATCCTCACACATACCCTAGCGCATCGAGCGTCTTGCCCTTGAAGCGTAAGAGATGGCAACTAAGGAAGCACAAGAGATGGCGAGTATGCTTTGAGCATATAATTGTGAAGTTTTCATGGGCAGATTATGCCGAGCAAGATTCGAGGATGAATCTTTCCGAAGAGAGAGGGAATGATACGATCCCAAGATGTATCACACGACTACATAGACAAAAGTGTCAAGACATGATTGAGAAGATGGAGTCCGATCATGGAACACAAAGGCTTGATGGAAACCTCTATGTTTTGTTTATTGTGTCCAAATTTCAGGACGTTTGGACTAGTGGATTGTCCAAAAGATCAAGCCAACATTCTCGTTGACAGTAGTCCTTCGCAGACAAGGATTCCAAGACGCATCAGGCAAGTTCGTCCGAACCTAGCCGGCATTGTACAAGTTCGAATAGTGCTATCAACCACGTTTTGGAAACTTCAGGATGTTATCTTTCGTTTGGAACAAGTTTCAGCCCATTTGGCCCACTGGTTTGAAAGTTATTCAAGTCGACATTATGGTGCGCAGTGTGTACGCGAGACAACATACGACTTGAGGTTTCGGCCCAAACCTTGGCCCGATGATGGAGAACTCAACATGGGCTGCTGGAATGTATTTAAATATATTTATATTTACTTTAATTAGTTAATTAGTTAATTAAGTTAATTTCCTTAATTAGAACTCCTACATCTTATCAGATTAGGGTTTGCTTGTAATTGCTACTTAAGGTGCCGCTTGGCTTCATTATTAGGTTGGCTTTTATTTGATAATTTCAGAACCTTTGTTCTTCAATATTTGCCCATTGCTCAAGTGCTGAACACTTGTTCTTCTTGAGTCCGCAATACTTGAGTCACATACAAGTAAATCCTTGGAATTGCATTATTGTTTCGATTCTCTTAGTGTGATTCTCACATTGTTGAGTCTAGTCCTAGGAGTTCGATACAAGATCCTTGACTTGAAATCGATTAGGGCTCTTAGCACAGGTTAGCTGAGTGGTCTAATCTCATTCTCGTCGAGTTTATTATTTCCGCATCGAAATCCATCCTTGAACAATGATCAGAATTACATGCTACGCATCCTACGCAACTAGGATCGTATCATTTGGGAAGGTGGTAGGTTTTGGCTTGATTGAGAAGGTTGTACAGGAACAAATGGTGTTGTTTCTGGCATTTTTGGCCTTGGTGGGATGTTCATATCAGTGCTTAGAGGTTGAGTGACATGTGTTAAGAGTCTGCAAACGGTTAAAATTAGAGGTATTAACACCTAATCAACTAATAGGTTCAACAACTTGAATGAACAAGTACATCACCTCTGATGTGTTGAGAAGTTTAAGGGGTCTGAATATTTGTCTATTCTTTCTTTGAGTGGTCAGCTTAGCCACTTTTCTTTGCACATGTTTGTGGTATGGATGGGATGACCAGTGGTGACCTTACTGACATCCTAGCAGTATCACTAGAAAATGTATTTCCCTTCATGTGGAAATCTATAGATTAGAAATGTACTCATTATACAACAATCCTACCAACTATCAATTAAGTAATATAATTATTGTATGCCCAAACAACTAACCTGCTCTGGACTATCATTTTCTCGCTGTGTATTGGCATATTCCCTTGTGCTAGTCCTTTCCCACTGCTAGAAACATTGCCTTTAGACTTTGTCCTGTGTGTATGACTCTTTCAGTTGGCACCTCTGTCTCATCCTCCTACTCAGCCCTTACACCATTTTCTTATAGTGAAGCAGGTAATAAGATGTCGTCATTATAAACTATACATGAAAAATACAATATATACAAGCAAACAATCAACTCACATGTTCTGTTGTTTGTGGAACAATTTTCCTTTTTTTCTTCAAGAGAGTTAGGTCAGGTCAAGAATGTGGTTTTTGATAAATCAATAATAGGCCTAGAGGGGGGGTGAATAGGCTCTTCAAAAATCTGCACACAAGAGAAGAGTAGAATAGCAAACACAAGATGTATAGTGGTTCCAATTCACAACCGAATTGTACTCCATTACCTAAGAGTCCTCCTCTTAGAATTTTTGAATGCAAACCACTTTGCTATTCACTTGAGCTTTTACCGGTTCAGCTCACAACCTTACAATTGGTTTTACCCGGCTCACCAACAACCTTACAAGTAGTTTTCCAAGGCTCAACTACAACCAATGGTTTTCACAAGGCTCAACCACAAACCTAAGTTCTCTTTCAATGGGATGAGAACACTACCCTTAACCCAAAAGTGTTAGGTACACTTTTCAAACCTTAACAATGATTTTGTATAAATATGCAACAAACAATTGGTGTACACAAATAGATAAGTATATGATTGCAAATCAACACCAATAAATGAACAATGTTACCTCAAGAAGAAAGCCAAAAACACCCAGAGTTATATGCAAGAATATTTGAAATCCTTGAAGAGAAGCTTGCATAAAAGAGAATGTTGAATCTTTGGGTATGTAAATCTGATTTTGTGTTTGGAAGTTTGTAAGAGCTTTCTTATGGTTTCTTGTTATGTTCAAACTCATATGGGATGAGTATTTATAGGTAGGAAGGTGTGGAAACTCGGACAAGAGGTTATGGGCTCAAAAATAGCCATTGGAAGTGGAGAAAATAGCTGTTGCCGCGTCTTCCTGGGCTCTGGCGGCATGCCGCCAGAAACGAAAAGCCTGGGGCGGTATGTCGCTACATTCGCTTCGGAAACAATTAAATTCGCCGAATGTAGCGGTATGCCGCCAGACACCACTCCTTCCTGGCGGTATGCCACCAGCCACTAATCATTCCATATCTCGAGTTCTAAAACTTGTTTTCGCACAAAACCTTTTTCAAAACATTTCTTGAGGTATATTGAACATTAATCAAGTGTTAAATTGAATCATACTTACAATGATAAAGGTCCTAATGTACACTTGATCTTCTAGCTTGCGATATCTTGATTTGTTGCTTCTTATTTGATCAATCGCAAACTACACACATTTTAACTTCAAATTGCATTAGAATTGTTAATTAGTTTGTGTGTCTAAGTCATCAAAACAAGAGTGAGTTGCCCTTGGGCTAACAATCTCCCCCTTTTTGATGATGACAACCACAAACTAATATCAAAATATATTTGAACTAGCAATTGAAATTGAAGTTAAATGGGGGTAAACTTACATCTTCTTTCTTTGCCAAATCTAATGCTCCCCCTGCATAAAACGTTAGTGCACATAGAGCATAGCAAAGATTTAAAGTTTTGCTCCCCCTAAATCTTACCTTTCTCCTATCTCCCCATTTGTCAAAAACATTGGAGTTAAACTTTCATTTCGGAGAGGGTGAGTTTCAATATCCCACTCTTTCAAAACCCACACTTAATACCATGCTCCCCCTTAACTTATTCTCCCCCTTTGTCATTAGCAAAAAAGGTAAATCAAATAAGGCCAATTAAGATCATACAAGGAGTAATAAGGGAGCAAGCAAAGATCAAATGCAACATACCAAACGATTATGCAATCAAAAGTAGATGAGAAAATAAGGAGATGATAACTGAAATCTTACTCAAATGGATTGCAAATACCGATTTCATGTCTTAGTTCTACAAAACGTTCTTTGGCAAGAGCTTTGGTAAAAATATCTGCAAGTTGATTGTTAGTACCAACAAATTCAAGCATAATATCCCCTTTAGCCAAATGATCACGAATAAAGTGATGTTTGATATCAATATGCTTAGTTCGTGAGTGACAAATAGGATTCTTGGTCAAATTAATAGCACTTAGATTATCACAAAAGATAGAAATGTTACAAAACTTAAGAGTAAAGTCTTCTAAGGTTTGTTTCATCCATAAAATTTGAGCAATACAAGATCCGGCAGCAATATATTCAGCTTCCGTAGTTGAGATTGCAACAGAATTTTGTTTCTTACTTGACCAAGAGACCATAGCTTGTCCTAAAAATTGACATGTACCACTAGTGCTTTTCCTATCGGTTTTAGAACCGGCAAAATCCGAATCGGTATAACCAATTAAATCAATGTTAGACCATTTTGGGTACCAAAGACCTAATTTAGATGTACCTTTCAAATATTTGAAAATTCTTTTCAAAGCAATCAAGTGAGACTCTTTAGGACAAGATTGAAAACGAGCAAATAGACAAACACTAAACATTATATCCGGTCTACTTGCTGTTAAATATTAAAGACTTCCAATCATACCTCGATATAGAGTAATATCTACATCTTTACCATCTTCATCTTTGTCGAGGTTGACGGTTGGACTAAGGGGAATAGGACTCTCCTTGATATCTTTGTATCCATATTTGTTTTGGAGATCCTTGATGTATTTTGCTTGATTAATGAAGATACCCTCTTTAGTTTGTCGAATTTGGAGTCCAAGAAAGAATGTCAATTCTCCCATCATGCTCATTTCGAACTCACTATGCATACACTTTTCAAATTCCTTGCACAAAGAATCGTTAGTAGCACCAAAAATGATATCATCAACATAAATTTGCACAATTAACATATGCTTACCATCATGTTTAGTGAAGAGTGTGGAATCAATCTTTCCCATTTTAAAACCATTTTTCAATAAAAATTGACTTAAACGATCATACTAAGCTCTAGGGGCTTGTTTAAGACCATATAAAGCCTTTTCCAATTTAAACACATGGTTAGGATATTTATGATCTTCAAAACCGGGAGGTTGTTTAACATACACTTCTTCCATGATGTAACCATTCAAAAATGCACTTTTTACATCCATTTGAAATAAGCTAATGTTCTTAAAACATGCAAAAGCTAATAACATGCGAATGGCTTCAAGTCTAGCAACCGGGGCAAATGTTTCATCAAAATCTATTCCTTCTTGTTGGTTATACCCTTGGGCTACCAATCTAGCTTTATTCCTTATTACATTTCCCGATTCATCAAGTTTGTTTCTAAAAACCCACTTGGTGCCAATGATAGTATGGTTGCTAGGCCTAGGAACTAATTTCCAAACACAATTTCTCTCAAATTGATTTAGTTCCTCTTGCATGGCTATCATCCAATATTCATCATGAGATGCATCATCAAATTTCTTAGGTTCAAATTGAGACACAAAAGCATGATGATCATTTAAGTTTCTAAGGGAAGAGCGAGTGACAATACCTTTGCCATTTAGATTACCTATAATTTGTTCTTGTGGATGTGCTTTCATTAAGTTCCATGGTTTAGAATGAGAGGGGCCTTGACTATTGTTGCTGACTTCAATATTTGCATCAACAAGGACCTCTTCTTCCTTTCCTTTCTCCTTTTGAATTTCTGGATTGTCTAGAGGTGATGTGTTGTCCTTTGAGTCATCAAGAGTCGTAGGATCTTGAAGACTTTCAAAAACTTCAACATCAACACAAGCTATCTTTTTGACACTATCAAAAGGGTTAGTTTCATCAAAAGCAATATGCATGGATTCCTCTACAACTAAAGTTCTTTTATTATATACTCTATAAGCTTTGCTAGAAGTAGAGTAACCAAGAAAGATACCTTCATCCGAATTCGCATCAAATTTTCCCAAATTGTCTTTGATATTCAAAATAAAGCATTTACACCCAAAAACTCTAAGATGTGCAATGGTGGGTTTTCTATCATGCCATAATTCATAACAAGTCTTGTTTAAAAGAGGACGAATTAGTACACGATTTAAAATATAGCATGCGGTACTAACGGCTTCGGCCCAAAAATATTTAGGCAAAGAATGTTCATTTAAAAGAGTCCTAGCCGCTTCTTGCAAAGATCTATTTTTCCTCTCAACTACCCCATTTTGTTGAGGAGTGCGAGGACATGAAAAATTATGATCAATACCATTTTCATTGCAAAAATCTTGAAACATGCCATTTTCAAATTCACCACCATGGTCACTTCTTATTTTGGAAATTTTGAAACCTTTTTCAATTTGAATTTTATAGCAAAGTCTTTTGAAGTTATCACATGCATCATGCTTATGAGATAAAAATAAGACCCATGTAAATCTAGAATAATCATCCACAATTACAAAACAATACTTCTTACCACCCAAACTTGCTGTCTTTATAGGTCCAAAAAGGTCAAGGTGAAGAAGTTGAAGTGGCCTTGAAGTAGACACGGTTTTGATGGACTTGAATGAGTTTTTGATTTGCTTTCCATATTGACACGCATCACACAAGCCCTCCATCTCATACTTCAATGTAGGTAGTCCTCGAACAAGCTCCTTCCTAGATAGCTTAGCAATATGGTCCATTCCTACATGCACAAGTCTCCTATGCCATATTGAAGGATTATCTACTAAAGCACTTAAACAAACATGATCATTGTTAGAAATATCATTCAAATCAATCATGTAAATATTCCCAACTCTATTACCAATAAAAACAAGTGATTGTGTGTGTGCATCTCTAACTTCACAATGTGTAGAAGTAAAAATAACAAATAAATCTTTATCACATAATTGACTTATGCTCAAAAGATTGAATTTCAAGCCTTGCACAAACAACACATTTTCAATAGAAGGAGAATGACCAACTTTACCGATGCCCAAAACCTTGCATTTTTGGTTATCGCCAAAAGTTACACCTCCTTTGTCTTTCTTCTCCAAATGGGTGAATTTTGACTTGTCACCCGTCATATGCCTTGAACACCCACTATCCAAATACCATTTTGCTCCATTGGGTTTCCGGCATTCCTATCAAAACAAATTAGTTAGTTCTAGGAACCCAAACATGTTTGGGTCCTTCCTCATTTGCACGTGTACCCTTTGGTACCCAAATTTATTTCCTTCCAACAAACCCTCTACGAATGTAGCAAAAATAGGATAAGTGACCAAATTTTCTGCAATAGCTACATTTATAAATAGGTTTAGCATGTGAAGGTTTGTTTTGAACTCTAGATGAACTAGCATGATTGTTAGAAGAATTTGCTTTGACAAAAACAGTTTTACCATTATTCATGCTTGTGGAAGAGTTAAAACCAATGCCATGCATATTACCAAATTTCTTTTGATCATTCATGCATTTATGATGGCTATGACTACTTTGCATATATTTGGCTAATGTGTTTTCAAGAGTTTTAATCTTTTCTTCTAAAATTAAAATTTCTTTAGAAGAATATATACAAAGCTCACATTTGCCATTTTCCTCCTTAAGCTTACCACAAGCAATATCAAGAAATTTATTCTTATTTGTCAAGTCTTTGTTTAGCTCTTCTAGATTACTAATCTCATTTTTAATGACTTCTAGTTCCTTAACAATATTAGCCTTTTTCTTAGAAATACTTTTAAAATGTTCGGCTAGTTCATTAAAAGCATCAAGCAAATCATCATAATTACGTTCATCAATAGAAGAGTTGCAAGAGCTTACCTCATCATCACTTTGAGCCATAAGGCACAAGTTTGCTACTTCATCTTCGGATGAGGATTCCGATGAATGACTACTTGATGTTCCATCCTCATCACTCCAAGTGGAGGTTGCTTTAAAAGCTCTCCTATGATGTTTCTTTCCATCCTTCCTATTCTTTGAGCTGTGTTTCTCATACCTCTTCTTCTTTTCAAGTCTAGGACATTCACTTCTAATATGTCCTGGTTTGTCACACTCAAAGCACACAACATCAGCATTAGAATTGAATTTAGAATGGTTAGACGACTCACCTTGATATTTATTCTTCTTGTAATTATTTTTCCACTGTTTTTGGAATTTTCTTGTGAGGAGGGCAAGAGTCTCATCATCTTCTTCAATCAGCTTGCTTGCAAGGGCAATGGTCTTCTTTTCCTTTATATTTACCTCCTCCAAATTATACAAGCCCAACTCATGCTCAAAAGCAGTGAGAGAACTTACAAGTTGAGTGTAAGAAGGCTTCACTTCCTTTTGCTTGATGGTGGTCTTGATAGCTACCCACTTGCTTGGAAGAATGCTTAGAAGTTTTCTCACCATCTCTGAATCGCTTTGAGTCAATCCGAGATTATCCATGGCACTACACAGATTTTGCAATCTTGTGCTGAGATCATAGATAGATTCTCCTTGTATCATCTTGAACAATTCATATTCAGTTTTGAGTTGGTCCAAACGGAGATCACGAACTTGAGCAGTACCCTCATGCGCCATCTCCAAAGTATCCCAAATTTGTTTTGCTGTTTTGCATGAGCTGATGCGATTGAACTCACCGAAAGAGATGGAGACTTGAAGAGCATACATGGCTTTAGCTTCCATAGTTTTCCTTGTCTTCTGTGCATTACTCCAACGCTCAAAATCAAGAATCCTTGTGGTTCCATCTATACCAGAAGGTTCAGTTGGAGCCACAAAACCTTTCTCAACACAATCCCACAATTCACAGTTGAGGGAAGTAAGGAAGGTCTTCATCTTGATCTTCCAATGAAGATAATTGTTGCCATCAAGGTAAGGTGGTTGATTGAATGTACCTCTATCTTGAGTGCTGGAAATTCCTCCTCTATCCATTTGAATCTTTCACTTGAGGTGGTTAAACCTTTAACCAAGTGACCTTGCTCCGCTACCAATTGATAAATCAATAATAGGCCTAGAGGGGGGGTGAATAGGCTCTTCAAAAATCTGCACACAAGAGAAGAGTAGAATAGCAAACACAAGATGTATAGTGGTTCCAATTCACAACCGAATTGTACTCCACTACCTAAGAGTCCTCCTCTTAGGATTTTCGAATGCAAACCACTTTGCTATTCACTTGAGCTTTTACCGGTTCAGCTCACAACCTTACAATTGGTTTTACCCGGCTCACCAACAACCTTACAAGTAGTTTTCCAAGGCTCAACTACAACCAATGGTTTTCACAAGGCTCAACCACAAACCTAAGTTCTCTTTCAATGGGATGAGAACACTACCCTTAACCCAAAAGTGTTAGGTACACTTTTCAAACCTTAACAATGATTTTGTATAAATATGCAACAAACAATTGGTGTACACAAATAGATAAGTATATGATTGCAAATCAACACCAATAAATGATCAATGTTACCTCAAGAAGAAAGCCAAAAACACCCAGAATTATATGCAAGAATATTTGAAATCCTTGAAGAGAAGCTTGCATAAAAGAGAATGTTGAATCTTTGGGTATGTAAATCTGATTTTGTGTTTGGAAGTTTGTAAGAGCTTTCTTATGGTTTCTTGTTATGTTCAAACTCATATGGGATGAGTATTTATAGGTAGGAAGGTGTGGAAACTCGGACAAGAGGTTATGGGCTCAAAAATAGCCGTTGGAAGTGGAGAAAATAGTTGTTGCCGCGTCTTCCTGGGCTCTGGCGGCATGCCGCCAGAAACGAAAAGCCTGGGGCGGTATGCCGCTACATTCGCTTCGGAAACAATTAAATTCGCCGAATGTAGCGGTATGCCGCCAGACACCACTCCTTCCTGGCGGTATGCCGCCAGCCACTAATCATTCCATATCTCGAATTCTAAAACTTATTTTCGCACAAAACCTTTTTCAAAACATTTCTTGAGGTATATTGAACATTAATCAAGTGTTAAATTGAATCATACTTACAATGATAAAGGTCCTAATGTACACTTGATCTTCTAGCTTGCGATATCTTGATTTGTTGCTTCTTATTTGATCAATCGCAAACTACACACATTTTAACTTCAAATTGCATTAGAATTGTTAATTAGTTTGTGTGTCTAAGTCATCAAAACAAGAGTGAGTTGCCCTTGGGCTAACAGTTTTGTGTATGCAGGATCAATGTAATCAAAGGGGGGGGGGGGGGGGTTTCTGTTGATTAATAAAATTAATCAACGCAGATGTGGTAGCTAACAAGACAAATAATTAAAGCAGAAGTTAAGGCCACGAAAGTAAAACACAATCAGAGGCAAGACACTAAAGTACCAGCAAGGGTAAGATAACAAAAAGAGATAGTGAATACGAAAATAGATTCAGATGGGATAGGATCTTAGCAAGGGGTATTCTCGGGTTGTTTTCAGGGTTAGTTAATCATCGGCTCAAGGTTATTCCATCCTTATACCATAGACATCCTATAGGGACCGAGTTTCCACTCAAACCCCCTACTTACCTTCGTAGATAGAAGCTACCCCTCGTTTCCACATATGAGGTAGCCTTGACGTTTCACCGTCCCCCCAGGCACGAATGCGGGGAGGCAATACTCAAAATGCCTATAAAGCAGAGGTAAGACACATCTAGGGCATGATAATCCTCAGTTTGTCAAGCTTGTGGAAATGCCCTAATCGATCGCTTGCCCTAGATTGGTGAAATCACACTGTAGCAACTTCTCCGCTCTAGGTGTCTGCTTCTCCTAATGGCCTCACGTCAGTTATTACCATTAAGATGACAACAATCATAAAGAAATACTAGTAGTTGATTAAGGTCCTAACATCCCTCAATGAAAATGGCAAGAAAATGACAAACAATCGAATATGGAAACAAGAATGTATTAAACACAATTAGGCCTCTTAACTAATCCTTACAACCCTTGAAACACCCTTTACTAAGAAGATGAGAAATCAACTACTCATGCTGGAAAATACACAAATAAAAGATCTAGAAAGCATAACAAGTAAATAAGAGATAAAGGAGAAAACTTGATAAATACCGGCCGGAGCAAAGCTCCGGTTTATGTACAAGGCTGCTGGAAATGGTTTGATCCACCTCCTCCAAAAGGAGGAGGGGAGAAAACTGAAGAGAAGCACACAAAGATCTACTATCAATGGGTGGTAGGTGTTCCCCCTAAACCCTAAAAACTAAGGTCTTATATAGGCCCTATTGCCCACAAGAATACAAAAGCCAGCTAGGGGATTACAAAAAGACAAAATCTAGCTAAGGAGTTAAAAAACACGGAATAAATCTCTTTGGCCTGAAAAGGGATATTCTGGGAATATTCTGGAAGCGCTCGTCATCAAGGGCAAGACGATAGACTAGCCTCTAGGGCACTACGACTAAAGAGAATATTCTTGGGGATCTGCGCGGAACGTTTTAGAAGACGTTAGAGGGGAAACATGGGAGCCTGCCAGCAAGGACACGTGGAGATAACACTTTTGGCACATCCAGGGCTTGATGATGGAAACCATGTCAAGGCGTCGATGGAAAACTTGGTGTCTTGGACTCGATGCAAGTCTTGAAGCTTGAGATCCGCATAAATCACCCAGAAAACACGTGTTTTGGCATATTTTCCCTTTTTGGCGTAGATCTGCAATAATGATGGAAATAGATAGAATTTAGCAGTATCATGCCCAAGAAAAGACCAAAAATAAGGAGAAAAACATGCTCAAGACACACACTATCAAACATCCCCACACTGCCCAATGCTCGCCCTCAAGCATTAACAAAATTGAAAACCACCTCATGCTATGACATACAGCCTTAACCCCCTTAATACACAGAATAGACAACTCATTCGACAAGCTGCACCCAACCAAAACACACCCTTCCCTAGACAAGCACCTGCACTAGGTTAATAGGATAACCACCCTATCAATCAGACTTTCCCAGACCAAGCCTATTCACCAGCAGTCCTCACATGGATATGTGTTTGCACTCACGCTCGTAATAAAATATGTGTTTAGGCTAATCACTCAAAAATGCAAATAACACAACAGAAGGCCGAGTTTGCACGTCAATCTGAGTACGTAGTACACATGCGAGGGCAATCTAGCGATCAGAGAGAACTTTTCAAAAAGAAAAAGAGAAAGAGCAAGAAAAGGTAGGCGAGGCTACGAAGGAAAAGAAAGAAAAGAGGAAAATAAAATAGAAGTAAAAGAGGAAGGAAAAAAAGAAAAGAGAAAGAAAAGAAAAGGAAAGGGAAGAGAAGACAAATCTAGAGGTGGAGGATTCCTTGGCTAGAAGGAAAGCGAATCGGTGAGTAACACCCACTGGAGAGGGCATGAAGGTGAGGGCTAGACGATGGCTTTGGCGTTCTTCTTCTGAGGAGATCTTTGTCTGCGTCGAGGGTACAAACTGATTGCCTTTTTGCTACTTTGTTGTGCCTACTCTGCTTTTATTTGATTTATATATATATATATATTAAGAAAAAGATGCAGGCAGGAACGAATCTTTCTTCCTCGGCTCGCTCTTTAAATTCTAGGAGTTGTTGCTCGCAATCTTTGAATATTTCTTTGAGCGATTGAATTCGAGGGTTTGATACTTGATTTTACTTCCCCATACTTAGACTTTGTTGTGGTGAGGAAGTAATCTTGCGATGTTGTCTTGCCCTCGATTTCTGATTTTCGCATTTGCTCTGTCTTGCCCTTAATCTTGGGTTTTCTCCCCACACTTTTCTTCTTCAATGTCTAGCCCTTGCCATTTGTAATGAAGAGTGTTACTCACCTGCCAAGGAAGGATTAAGGAAAAATCTCAAGTGGTTAGAAGAGAACGAGGAGGGAATGGGTGTCGAGGGCATGAAAAAGGAAAGAAAAATGGAGAAAGAAGGGAAAAACAGATAAAAGGGAAATAAAATAATAAAATAAGAAAGAAAAAAAAATGCAAAGTCTCTTCGTCATTTCGTTTCTTTCCCCGGTCTAATGGTGCCTATACCCAGGGATATCATGCAAACCTAGCCAGTGCCTAGTCAAGCATTAAATCACACATGAATAAGACGACATGAAGCTCAATGTGCTCACAGGGTACTCATTGTGACTATTGGTGTCTAGGGCATGACTAGTCATAAGGGCAAGTAGGTCAAGGTCAGGCACAGATGCAATGAATGACAAGTTTCTTTCATGCATGTCAATTATGAGGGTTTTAAAACAGGGCAGTGGCAAAAATTCCTAGCAAAGTCTAAAAAAATAAAATCCAAAAAAAGTTTTTTAAATTCCATAAAACATGCAATCATGCAACAAGCAGAAAATTAAACATGCAAACAAACACACAAATAAATCCCTCCCCACACTTAGGCAGCGCATTGTCCTCAATGCGAGAAGGGCACACAAAAGAGTTCATAAAAAATTAAAGGAGTACAGTACAACAAAATTAAAGAAAAGCAATGAAAATGTTTTGAACCGTCATCGAGGGCAAGATAAATTGTTCAAGGGGAATCAGGAAGGGGGAAGATTGCGCCTCGCAACTTCATGCCCTGAAGCTCGGTGAGGATGGCTTGGAGTAACCATTCAACCGTGGGAGTCTGAAGAGTAGATGGACCAAAGGGGTTGCTTGCTGGAGTGGCATTGGGGGCACAATTAGATTCATTTTCATGGGCACGAGGGACTGCAGCAACTCGGGGTCTCGAAAGATTAGGATAGTCGAAGTTGCCTGCATGCTTTGTGTCAAAGACTTTTTCCCCCGGGGGAGTGCTTCCTGTTAGAAATTACCTGAGTAGGAGACCGAAAGATAACCTAGATTGAGAAAGATAAACGATAATAGAAAACACAAAAGGATTAACGTGGTATCGGTCTAGCCGCACTCCACAAACCGCACAAATATTATTAGTCTTAATATTCGTTAGTTTTACAATTACAAGAGAATCTATTTATAGGGAAAGGGCCGACCTCCATTCCCTATGCTAGCGATGCAGTATATCAGACTCCATATACCCAACAATCTCCCACTTGAAGACTGATCACAGGTCCACTCTCACTCATGCACATGCATTAGCCGAGACTGAAGGCCTAAACCCTGACCTTTACATACCTCAAAATGACAGAACTTACCTACGGAGACGATCCGGTTCAGATATGGTAGCGGAGCCATGTAGCTCTCTTTCTGGAGGGGGTAAGGGTAAGGAGGTTTTGACTTTTCCCAACTCTCACCACAAGAGATTTTAGGTAACGTTCGGCGTTGCTCAGCCGTTAAATCCGTTGGTTTAGCCATAAAGCCCAGTGAGGTAGGTGGTCCCGACGAATTTACCTAAAAACTACTGTAGTAAGAGGAAAAAGAAGATAATAAACAATTTTACCTTTGTCACCAAAAGAAAGATAAGTTATTAATCTTTGATATCATGGAAAGATTCGGTAATATCTTTGGAAGTTCGAGTCATAATAATCAAGAGGAAATAAATGATGACTTAGAAGATTATAACAGACAAGAGTCGCATATAGCAGAAATAGAACAACATTTAAAAAATTGGACTATTCCAAAAGAGAGTATAAAGAATATATACGAAATTGGATCTTTTAGATTATTCCATGATTATGTAATAGAAACTACAGAAAGGACAATCCCAATAAGTTTCGAGCAAAAAAATGATTCAAATAATGGAAAAAAGACAGATTGAAAAATTCAGAAAAAAGTACAGATTTATGCATATTGGACTAATTCAAATAGCAGCTAAACCACTTTACAGACTTGGAATGGATTCACCAATCCTCATGTGTTTAAGAGATGCAAGATTTAAAAGATTCGATGACTCTTTATTAGAAATATTTCAGACAAATCTAACTAGAGGACCAGTTTACTTAAACTGTTATCCAAATTTCACAGTCTCATTTACAGACCCAAATATACTAAAAGCTTTAACTCTCAATTTAGACATTCTAGATAATATGCTCGAAGGATCAAAAGGAATAGCAATAATATACAGAGTTTATTACAAAGTAATGTCGACAAATATAAATCCAAAAGCTCTAAGACATTCCCCAAAAGATGAGTCACTTTTGATTGAAGCTAATACAGAACATGCAATGATCCAGATACCAAAATTATTAAAATGGGATCAAGTAACCTTTCCAGATGAATGGATTATATCTGGAATTAACAAATCACAATCCATAATACGCAGAACTCAACCTGCAAGAGCAGAAGAAGACGATAATGGAAATATTAGGTTAATATTTGAACCACATAGAAGAAGTATAAACATAACTAATTTTCAACCATCAGAAACTGCTAATATTATTAACTCTAGAGGAACAGCAAGTAGTCGTAGACTAAGTAGAAGCCAATCGAACTCTGCTTTAACAGGATTAAATTTAACAGGAGTCGATTTTGATAGAACAATACATAGACCAATTTATACAGATCAAAATAGTGTTCAGACTTGCGAGCAAGAACCAGCAAGGACACCATCACCTACAGAAAGTGACATGAGATATACAAATCAGATAAATATGATTACTAGAGAATATGAAATCGACAAAGAAGGATTAAGAAAAGAATTTGATCATCCTTCCAATGATAAAATAAGAACTCATTTTTTTAATTATTATACAAAAGAACAAAAAGACAGTATAAGAGAACAGTTTTATACATATCTAAATGAAGTAAAAATACATATACCTTTCTTTACTTGGTTCAAAAGACACAAAGAATTATTAGATACAAGTAATATAAATGTTATAGAAACACCAATACAAACATGGAAAACCGCTACAAATGATGAAGTTAAGGCAGTATATCCACCACTCGAAGAGATTAAGATAAGACACCACAGTTATGATATTTTAGCATCACCCTTAAAGGATGTAAAAGAAGAAAATAGAGATGTAAAAACAAAAGACATAAAAAATATACAATCCCAGAATAATTATACAAATATCTTATTAAATACCATTGCACAACAGCTTAATACGATAGAAGAAAATACTCCCCCTAAAGTACATTATACAGGACATACATACGTGGGAGAAGGAAGTAAGACTCCAGTAGGAAAACCCTTAAAGATCAGTAATCCGTTAATCAAACCTAATACCATGCCAGGGTTTAAAGAAAACTTCAAACTCTCAAGAGAGGACGCACTCTTACAAAAGATTAGTCAAGAATTAGATAAGATAAACATAAAAACAAAGAACCAAATCTCGGTTTTAACCAAAAAAACCTAGAAACAATATCAGATCAATTCAAAGAACTAGAAATAAATAGAATAAAAGGAACAAATTATCAAAGACCAGATATTAAACATTTTTATCCAAGACCCTCTTTTCCCGATATGCAATCGGAGAACAAAAGCACAAGACAACAGAATAAATATGATGGTTTAAGTATAGATGAGTGGAATTTAGACGGACAAAGTAAACATGAAATTATGAGTATGTTAGCAGCCATGCTGATGGCAGCTACAACCCACAGAACTAGAAGTAACACTGACAAACAAGTAGCTTATATACTAATGGTTGGATTTTCTGGAATGCTTAAAGGATGGTGGGATAATTATCTCACTCCAGCAGAAAAATTAGCCATAATGAACGCTACTAGAATGGAAGAAAATGAAGAAGTAGAAGATGCCACAAATGTTTTAATATTTTCTATTTTAAAACATTTTATTGGAAAACCCGAACAAATTCAAGAAGAAACAACAGAGATACTAATGAACTTAACCTGTCCTAAATTACAGGATTTTTCATGGTATAAAGACATGTTTTTGTCTAAGGTATTCCTAAAAGACGACTGTAGTCTTCCTTTCTGGAAAGAAAAATTCATATCAGGACTTCCCAGATTATTCGCAGAAAAGGTCAAAACTAAGATAAAAGAAGCCAACCAAGGAATAATACCTTACGAAGATTTAACTTACAGAGAATTAATAGCTCATATAAATACGGTAGGATTATCCCTCTGTACAGACTTAAAATTAAAGGCAAAGCTAAAGAGTGATAAGCTATTGGGCAGAAAAGAATTGGGATCTTTCTGCTCTCAATACGGTTACGAAACCATTAGAGCCCCATCAAGAAGTTATAAAAAATATAGTAAGCAATACAAGAGACCCTATAAATCTAAATATACGGAAAAGCACAAAGAAAGGCCTTTTAAACCATACAAAAAGACATATCACAGAAAAAAATATAATAATTATAAAGGAAAGAGAAGAACAAATACTGGACAACCCACTTGTTATAAGTGCGGGAAAATAGGTCATTACAAAAACGAATGTAAAATGAAAGAGAAAATACAAGCTTTAGAATGTGAAGAAGAATTTAAGGAAGAACTTGTACAATTATTAAATGAGACAGAAACTGATGAAGAAAATATAAGTAGTAATAATGAAGTAATATACGAAATACAAGAAAATACTTCTGAAGAAGAGATAAACTCAGAAGAAGAAGAAGAAGAAGATAACATATGTGTCTGCTCTTACAAGCAAATCAATGTTATTACCAAGGAAACAGACTTATTAATGGAATTAACTGGTAAAGTCAATGATGCAGATACACAAAGAGAATATTTAGAAAAACTTCAAGACGCCATTAATAGTGACAAAAAAGCAAAATCCATACAACCTTATACTATGAAAGATGTAATAAAAAGATTTTCAAAGCAAGAATCGGTAGTACGGTAGTAACAATACAAGACTTAAAAGAAGAAATTAGAAAAATCAAAGCTGAAATAAGAACTTTGCAAACAGAAAATATCCAATTAAATCTACGAATGGATATGATAGAAAATAAGAACACTGAAGAATTTGTAGAAGAAAATCGAGAGAAAGAAGTTGATTTAAATCAAGAGATTAAAAATGAGGACTTAGGAATAGTTGATGAAGAACACTACCTAAATGTAATATCTAGAGTAGAATTCCAAAAATGGCATGTTAATATAGAGTTAAAATTAGACAATGATTTTCACATCAATGTGGTAGCCCTAGTAGACTCTGGTGCAGACCAGAACTTTATACAAGAAGGGTTAATACCAACACAGTACTATGAAAAAACCAGAGAACGTTTATACGCAGCAAATTGGGAAAAATTAGACATCAAGTATAAGCTATCAAAAGCATACATCTGTAAAGAAGGATTCTGTTTTAGACAGTCTTTCATACTGGCTAAAGATTTAGGACAAAAGGTAATATTATGAGCACCATTCCTAACACAAATTTGTCCATTTAGAGTAGAACATGAAGGAATCTAGACCAATGCGAAAGGTACAGATATCTGCTTCAAATTTATAGAAAGACATAGACAAAAAGATCTAAACGTTATAAAGGACTATTCTATAACTAAGAATATCATGCTTATACAAAAAAGAAGACATGTACATTTTCTTACCAAAGAAATAAACTATAAAAGGGTAGAAGAAGAAATTCAAACACCCTTTAATCAGAAAAAAAGTTAAAGAATTAAAAGAAAGATTCGAAAAAGAAGTTTGCGCAGAAGTTCCAAATGCATTTTGGAATAGAAAGAAATATGTGATAGATTTACCATATGAAAAAGACTTTAACGAGAAAAATATACCTACTAGAGCTAGACCCATACAGATGAATAAAGAATTAATGGAATATTGTAAAGAAGAAATACAATCTTTATTAAACATGAAATTAATAAGACCCAGTAAATCTCCATGGTCGTGTGCAGCTTTTTATGTACAGAACCATGCTGAGCTTGAAAGAGGAGCGCCTAGACTTGTAATAAATTACAAACCTTTAAACAAAGCCCTTAGATGGATTAGGTACCCTATACCTAATAAAAGAGATCTAATAAAAAGACTACATGGAGCAACAATATTCTCTAAGTTTGACATGAAATCTGGATTTTGGCAAATCCAAATCAAAGAAGAAGATAGATATAAGACAGCATTCACAGTTCCATTAGGATATTACGAATGGAATGTAATGCCTTTTGGTTTAAAAAATGCACCTTCAGAATTTCAAAAAATGATGAATGACATTTTAAACCCATACACTAAATTTACTATAGTATACATTGATGATGTGTTAGTCTTCTGAAGATCAGTAACTGAGCACTTCCATCATCTTAACAAAATTTTAAAAATATTAAGAGAAAATGGACTTGTGGTACCGGCATCAAAGCTGAAACTATGTCAGACTAACATAAGATTTTTAGGATTCAACATTCATCAAGGAATGTTTAGTCCTATAAGTAGATTTGTCTGAAATATTGCGAATAAAGAGTCATCGAATCTTTTAAATCTTGCATCTCTTAAACACATGAGGATTGGTGAATCCATTCCAAGTCTGTAAAGTGGTTTAGCTAATATTTGAATTAGTCCAATATGCATAAATCTGTACTTTTTTCTGAAATTTTCAATGTCTTTTTTCCATTATTTGAATCGTTTTTTTGCTCGGAACTTATTGGGATTGTCCTTTCTGTAGTTTCTATTACATAATCATGGAATAATCTAAAAGATCCAATTTCGTATATATTCTTTATACTCTCTTTTGGAATAGTCCAATTTTTTAAATGTTGTTCTATTTCTGCTATATGCGACTCTTGTCTGTTATAATCTTCTAAGTCATCATTTATTTCCTCTTGATTATTATGAGTCGAACTTCCAAAGATATTACCGAATCTTTCCATGATATCAAAGATTAATAACTTATCTTTCTTTTGGTGACAAAGGTAAAATTGTTTATTATCTTCTTTTTCCTCTTACTACAGTAGTTTTTAGGTAAATTCGTCGGGACCACCTACCTCACTGGGCTTTACGGCTAAACCAACGGATTTAACGGCTGACCAACGCCGAACGTTGGGGATTCCTGATGACTCGGCCTAGATATTCAAAAGCAAATCAAAGCACTCCAGTAAGCAATATGGAGATCAACAGCCAGGCCGAGCCGTTTGCATCATGTACATACTAAAGATTAGACGCCCAAGGAAAATTTTGCTGCTCCAAGTTCAACAATCCAGAATTTCATGTATGCTCCCTTTCTGCTCAAAATCAAAATCAAATTCAAAAAAAAAAAAATTTGTGAAAAAAAATGAAAAAAGAAAAGAAAAGAAAGAATAAAGCATTTGAGCAAAAGAGGAGTACAATTCAGAACTGGAGTAGAGCAGTACAAAGATCAGAAGACCGACGACACTTTCCAACAGAAGATACCCCCACTCTCCTTCAGCGTTCTTTATCTTGCCCGCGCCATTGCCACCAGGGGGCTTTCTCACCAACTTGCTTGTTTTCCAGCTAAGAAACTTCTATCCTTCCTTCTCTCTACTTTGAACCCCCCCTCCTTCTTCAACATCATATTTTGTTCTACCCTTGTAAAGTCTCTAAGATTATATGATTGCCCAAGCGTGTGTTCTCCGTACTCGGGTCGCTATTGCAAATTTAGTTTTTTGCATGATCATTCGCATTGATGAGTGTTAAACACCTAACTCTATTTCTGAGCGTGAGTGATAAACCCTATACCTTGTGAGGATTGCTTGCAGCGTGCTGATGTAGGAAAGCTACTCTTCTGGTTTCGTTATTCCTTAAGAGTAGTGCAGAGTTCATCCAGGAAGGAGGGTGGCGTACTGCTCGGTCGAGGCGTAAGTGGTGGCGTAAGTAACTCTGTGTGTTGTGGATTAAGGTTGTGTGTTCCTGATGAGGTGATGCTTTCTGATTTTAATGCTCGAGGGCGAGCATCGGGGTAGTGTGGGGATGTTTGATAGAGCATTTTATGTCCACAATTCCGCCCTCTTTTGTATGCCTTTTTAGATCATGATGCTACTTATGTTGCTATGTTTACTCACTTTTTACAGATGTGGGCTAATTAAGAGGAAAATGCGAAAAAGACGCTTTCTATCATTTTCTGGAAGTAATAGAGCAGCTAGGCCGAGCAGCTGGATGTTCGCGGAAGGTAGCAGTGTCCTAACGAGAAAAGGAAACAAGCGCAATATCGGATCCGCTAAAATTAATGCTCCAGAAGTCCCAATCGCAGTAGAAGTCCCAAAGATTGCTACCCTCTTCCTCAAATCGATCAGTTGGTCGACCAAACTGCTGGGTACGCCTATCTAAGCTCATTAGACGCCAATTTGAGATATCACCAAATCCCCATGGCTGTGGAAGATGAAGAAAAGACTGCCTTCATCACTCCAAAGACCACTTATTGCTATACGGCGATGCCGTTTGGATTGAAAAATACTGGGGCAACCTTCCAGCGCATGGCAAACAAAGTTTTTGAGAAGCAGATTGGAAAATATATAGAGGCCTACGTGGACAATATATTAGTCAAAAGCCGAAGCTTCAAGGACCACTTAGCTGACTTGGAAGAATTCTTCAGCGTGATGAAAGAATACAAGATGAAGTTGAACCCGCGTAAATGCATGTTTGCATTCCAAACGGGCAAATTCTTAGGCTATGTGGTCAGTCAGAAAGGCATACAACCTAACCCTTCGAAGGTAAAGGCTATCCAGGATATGATATCTCCTCGAACCATTAAGGAAGTACAAAAGCTCACAAGGCGCGTCATCACGTTAAGACGGTTTATTTCTAAACAAGGTGAAAGATGCCTACCTTTCTTCAAGGTTATCCGCAAGAAAGCCCCCTTCAGATGGACAGAAGAATGCGAGGAAGCGTTTGCCGGCATAAAAGCCTACCTTTCATCCGACCTGGTGCTAACGAGACCTGAACCAGGTGATGCCTTATATTTGTATCTGGGCGTCGCCGACAAGGTGGTCAGTGTTGTCCTCATACGAAGTGATAGACATATTCATCATCCCGTATTCTTTCGCAGTCACGTACTGAAAGATTCTGAGTTGTGGTACGCTCGCATTGAGAAAATAGCGTTTGCCCTAGTACAGGCAACGCGGAAGATGGATCGGTACTTCCAAGCTCATCCTATTGTAGTACTCACTGATCAGCCATTGAGGAAAATTTCAGGAAACCCGAGTCTTCAGGAAGAATGTTAGTTTGGGCAATCGAACTTGAACAATATAGGTTGTGCCACGCCCCAAAAATTAACAAAATTCGCGAGTGTGCAACGAACTTCAGACCTTACGATGCTCAACGTAAACAGATACCTCGCAACATGCAATGAAGTCGCCACCCTAATTTGGTTGCTAGGTTTAGGGAACCTTAATCGTCATGGCATAAAAATATAATAAATAAAAAACTAAAGGCACAAAAAAAGGGGTCTGGACCCCAGACAAAAGGTTCGGGGTCGTATTATGGTCTCGGGAAGCTGTTAGGCACCCGAGTCACATCCGAAAATGGTTACCGGTTGATGAGAGGTGTTTAAAAGGTGTTTGATAAAAATGCGTTTTTGAAAAGGGGGCCCTCAGAGGAATCGTCACTTTAGTCTTTTCTATGATCGTGACCATTCAGGAATAATTAATCGTGGGACAGGGTTACCATTTTAAAATCTTTCGGACGGGGTTACCGTTTATCAAGACCGATTGATTATTCCTGACCGTAACGTGATGGGACTGAATTTTCCGTAAGACTGAATGAGCGCCCTCTATTTCATCATCGGGCCATGCATGATTAAATTAATTACTATGTGAGTCTATCATGGATAGCTTAACAGAGTACAAATTTAAATGAGAGGTTTTGAAATGATGAACTGATGTGGGATCGAAAGTCCCCATGTACATGCAGTCAATATAAGCGAGAATATGAATATGGCATCTTAAGAAAATCTTTAAACACGTTGTTCATGTGAGTTGATTTTAGTTCTAGCAATTCTATATATCATGCGTACGATTGATATTTACGGAAAGCGTTGAATAAATAAAAAGGAACGAAAGGCGTACTTTCGAGCGAAACTTGAATTTAAAACCTACAAAATGAGAGTGTTAGTGATAGCTCGAAAAATAATTAAGCAATTCATGAGTGCGAAAATTTAAATGATGACTTGATGCGTACGAAAATTTAAATGCTGATTTGAGGTATGCGAGAAATGATGATTTGACGCATACGAACATGTAAATGATGATTTGATAAGTGCAAAAAATTTAAATGCTGATTTGATGTATGCGAGAAATGATGATTTGATGCATATGAAAATTTAAATGCTGATTTGATAAGGTGCAAAAATTGAATGATGACAGTTGATAAGTGCGAGAATTTAAATGTTGATTTTAATGTATGTGAGAAATGATGATTTGACGCATACGAAAATTTAGTGATGATTTGACAAAAAATTAAAGATTTGATATTTGTGGAAATTACGCAGTTGACGATTTGCAGAATTTAAGCAGTTGACGATTTGCAGAGTTTAAGCAGTTGATATTGCAGAAAATAAAACAGGTTGATATTGCAGAAAATAAGCAGTTTGATATTTGTAGAAATTTAAACAGTTAATATTTCCAGGAAATAAAGCAATTGATATTTGCAACCGACCATGTAGGCTGTAAATTGAATTTAAATTGCCGAAAGAAAATTGCGGAAAATTAAAGTGCGAATAATGTAAACAGTTGATAAGTACAGAAAATTAAACAGTTGATGGTACGAAAAATAATCATACGAAGCATACGAATATTTTTACGGAAATACGATCTGAGATCTCGAAAAGAAATGAAAATGGGGTGGGCCCCAATTAAAAAGTGAAAGGAAATGAGAAATGGGCCAGGAATAGTGCCTGGCCCATGAAAATAAAAAAGGAAGGGTGATGGGCGCATGAATAGGCCATTATGGCACTATTCATCGTCACCTTCCTTGGTCGCCGGCGTCACTGCCGGTGGCCAAGCTCCTACCATCCATGGCCGAAACGGAAAACCTTCGTACCGAGATGCTCATCTCCTCGACAGTTTCCCGACCGTACGAACCTTGAATTTTAATTTAAAACGTGCTGAGTTTAATTTCAAAAAAATGACAAAACCGTTAATTATCAAAAACTAATTAATTCACACGATTTACCTAACGATTACTTAAATTGAAAGCATATATTTAATCTACAACATGTATATGAATTAATGGTATAAAGAAAAGCAATTTATTTAATCAAACAAATGCTAAATGAATGAAAGAAAAGAAAAGCATAAAAAAATGAAGAAAAGAAAAGCTAAAAAGGCTTACTTCCAAACTTGAACTTGGGCGATTATCGCTCTAAATGAGAAATTGATCAGAGGGAGAAGAATCAAGCTTTTCTTGCAAAGTTGGTGCCGTTTGAATAAAGGAGGGAGGCTCGTATTTATAGCCAATCGATCGCATGGGTGAAGGACGCGGTGCTGCGCGTGGCTAGGCCGGACGTCGAGGTGGCAGAGCTAGGGTTGTCGTGGTGGCAGGTCTACGGCTGGGAAGTGACCGGCCGAAGGGACAGGACGTCGGGAGCAGGTTGTACGGTGGCCTACTCCACTGTTGGCTCACGTCCATGGTGCATGCGCACCATGGCTCTTAATTAGTCAACCGTTGATCTGGTTGACTTTTCTTGGTTGACCAGATCAACGGTTGTGATCAAATAGCCTTTTACCTTATTTAAATGGCCTCGAGCCGATTCCTGCGAGCAAACGTTCTGACTTTTCGAGCCGAAGGTACCAGCGCGTAGAGAAAAATAGGACGGGTTTAACCGTCTACAGCAAATGATGAGAATTTTTTGTTTAACATGTTTATTTTCTTGTTCAAAAATGTGAAATGTTCGGACAGAAAAAAATGACGTTACGTCGAAAATTACACGAAACGTTGTAGACCGTTGTGAACGGAAAAAAAGCTAGCAACTAGTTGATGGAAAACATTTCAAATTCAAGCTATTTTTCGAGCGAACTTACTCGGGTCCAATAAAAGCTCGAACAAAAATAATAATAAAAAATAAAAATACTAAAAAAATGCGATAAAATACTAAAAATCCTAAAAATCATGAGATGACCTAAAACGAAGAAAATACTAGCAAATGACTGCCGGATAGTTACAAATGTGATTTTAAGGCTAAAAATAATAATGATAATAATAATGAAAATACGTGACAAAAAATTAAAAATGCTATTTCGAACGCTGACGATGATAATGACGATGCTAAAACGCGACGAAAATTTTAAAAATGCTAACGACAACAAATTAACTAAAAATGACAGTAAATTAAGTAAATAACAGAAATGCTAAAATCAATTAAAAATGACGTCAAAATTCGGGTATCAATAATTGCCCCCTCTTTACTGTCTTATCAAAGTATTTGATAAGCAGTAAAGACGGTTGCCCCTACATATCCAAATTTTGGTGACACCGCAGGTCTTACCTCAAGCTTACAGTGATGATGTCGCTCTAGGAGGAGGTAAGTTGCTGCTGTCACTCTGGGAGGAGGTAGTTTATCGATGTTGTTCGTTGATCTCACTCTGGGAGGAGATAGTCGGTCGATGTCACTCTGGGAGGAGGTATATTTTTTGTTGTCACTCTAGGAGGAGGTATATTTTGGATGTCACTCTAGGAGGAGGTAGTTGATTGATGTCACTCTGGGAGGATATATTTTTTGGTGTCACTCTGGGAGGAGGTAAGTTGATGTCACTCTAGGAGGAGGTATATTTTTAATGGTGTTATTCGGTGATGAGGAAACTGAGGCTGTCACTCTTGGAGGAGGCAATCTGTTGATGTCACTCTGGGAGGAGATAGATTGTTGATCGGATATCCTGCAAAGATGTAAACTTAGATCTACTCGGGTATTGATAGAAACATACGTTACAGAAAATGTAAATGACAACTACTCTACCAGGAATGGAAGATAGTTTTACGAAAATATAAATGACGGTCCCACTGGGGGGTATAAGCGTTTGACATGTAACTGACGTTGCTTCAGGAGGATAATGCGTGATTCGTAGAAGTACGAATGATTTGTCCTAATGATGTCACTCTAGGAGGAGGAGATGCAAATGATGTCACTCTAGGAGGAGGAAATAATTATGCAGAAATGTAGAATTATGTAAATGGTGTCACTCTGGGAGGAGAAAAATGCATGATGTTGTCACTCTGGGAGGAGGAAATGCAGTACAGAAACGTAAACAACGTCAATTCCCGTAGGAGAAGACGTGAAATGCGGAAATTAAACTAAGGTCACTCTAGGAGGAGAAAAATGCTGGTGTTGTCACTCTGGGAGGAGAAGAATGCATGATGTCACTCTGGGAGGAGAAGAATGCATGATGTCACTCTGGGAGGAGAAGAAATGCATGATGCTGTCACTCTGGGAGGAGGAAATGCAGTACAAAAATGTAAACAACGTAAATTCCCGTAGTAGAAGACGTGAAATGCGGAAATTAAACTAAGGTCACTCTGGGAGGAGAAAAATACTGATGCTGTCACTCTAGGAGGAGAAGAATGCATGATGTCACTCTAGGAGGAGAATAAATTCATGATGCTGTCACTCTGGGAGGAGGAAATGCAGTACAGAAACGTAAACAACGTCAATTCCCGTAGGAGAAGACGTGAAATGCGGAAATTAAACTAAGGTCACTCTGGGAGGAGAAAAATGCTGATGCTGTCACTCTGGGAGGAGAAAAATGCATGATGTCACTCTGGGAGGAGGAAATATAAATGATGCCACTCTGGGAGGAGGAAATACAAATGATGTCCCTCTGGGAGGAGAAGAATGCTTTTGTTACCAGTGGCCTTGATACGAACCTAGAATGCATCTGCATCCTGTTTAGGAGGTAACGACCCCAAGGACAAGACTTTCCCATGATTTGCAGCCGTAAGCAATCCTCACCTGATATTAGTGTTTGCGCTCACGCTCTGAAACAAGGTTAAGTGTTTTACGCTCATAAAGATGCAACTAACATGATACATAATTTTCAATTCGCAATGTCAATCAGAGTGAATAGACTTCAAATGAAGATGCACATGCATGGGCTTTCTAATAATCGATAGGACTTTCACGGAAAATAATGAAAGGACATGAAATGTCCTGAAAGGAGCTTGTTTTGGTAAAGATGTGCTTGATTTTTGATTAGTTTGAAGGTTTTTTTACGAGTGACGCTTTGTCGATTGGCCCTGATGAGGGCGAGGTACGCGAGTTCTTTCGCTTTTGCTGGGGATGCTTTCTCGACAGAGTGCATGAGCTCTGGGATCCTTGCTGGGGGTGTTTTCCGTTCGGCCAGGGGGCCTTTTTCTCTATTCTTTGCTGGAGAATATTCTCTTCGAGATTCCTTGAGTTGGCTCTGGGCCTTTTCTCTTCTTGAGTCTTCACTGGGGAGTGTTGTCGCTGTTCTTTTTGTGACTTACTACTTGAGTTGGCCTTGGGCCCTTTTCTTCTTGAGTTCTCACTGAGGGGATGCTTTCCTCGAGATCTAACTACTTAAGTTGGCCTTGGGCCTTTTTGCTCGAGTCTTCACTGGGGAATGTTTTCTTCGAGATTTCTCGAGTTTAGTTGTCCCCGGACTGTGCTTGCTTCGGTTCTTCGATTGTTTGTATTCTTCGAATGTCTCTGAGCATTTCTCTCTTTTCTTTTTTCCCTTTTTTCCCCTCTTTTTTTTTCTCTCTTTTCTTTTCCTTTTTGATTTGATTTGAAATGCAACAGAGCAGAGCAAGCACAACCTTTGTCTTAATCCCTTCTCGTTTTGGCTTAAAGCCTCGGCCTTCATCTTCGGGTTTTTGGTCTTTCTTCGGTGATGGCTCTTAGTGATATTTCGGTGACCTTTTCTGTCTCCTTCGTCGTGAACTTGAACTTAGCGTGCTTTTATTTCCGGCTGGCAATCTTAGCTGAGACTGCTCCTTGGCTCCCGGGGTATGAGTGATAGTGAAGGTTTTGGTAGGAGTGATGGCATTTGTGGTGGAAAGAGGGAAGAAAACGAGAAAAAACAAAACAAAAAAAATATATATTTGAAGAAGATCGTAAAAGTCCCACGTCATTTTATTGCTATCCCATGTCTAATTGCACATGTATCCTGGATATTATGCGAATTCAACTAGTACCTAGTCAGGCACTTACACTCATGAAGTATAAGGCGCGATGGCTCGAAAATGCTTACCGGGATTTGTCTGTGACTGCTTACGTCGGAGCAAACCGTGGATATAAGAGCAAGCAAGTAAGATCATGCATGATATGTAATTTTGATGGATGCTTTTTTTTTTAATAGAGGGGTTGGACATCCCCGACCTATGCAATGCATGAATATGCTTATGAGAGTAGTATAGATTTTGTTTTAGCTGGGCTAAAGAGGATTTTTGATTGATTTTTTATTTTTGATTAATTGATAGTTTAAAGCTAGGACGCAGGGGATGACCTATTTGCAAGAAACCAACGAGAACCTAAAGGGTTGCCCCCCCAGTGGGCCAGACGACCACACGTAAATTAAAGCTAACAAAGCGTAGGAATGAAAATAAATTACTAAAGGGGGGAGAAAGATGAACTCCCCTGAAATGTGCAGCGGAGCTGCAAGGGCATCTTCCACGAGCTTTATGCGGATGACAATGGGATTATTCGTGTCCCTGCAAAATGAAGAGGGAACAACGGAGTAGGCGAGAAAGATTGATTTAAAAATAAAAATGATGAAAGAAAAGAGAAAGATGTTTAGAAAGTGTGAACGGCGGTTTCCGCGTCAATGCTAGCATCTAGCTGCTGTGTCAACAATAACAGTCGCGTCAACAGTGCTTCTTCGTCAGCAATAGCTTTCGCGTGAACAGTACTCGAAATAGCAAAGTGAGTAAATAGTATCAGGTTTGGAGAAAAACGTATTTCTAGCCAGATATATCGGGTTTCGCGAGGAAAATCATCTATTTTTTGTGGGCGCTCAGAATTCTACGTGTGATAGCTCGATTTGAAGGCAATTCGACGGGCTACAATTCTTGTCAAGACATCTCTGTGAGATATTGACAATAACTGGGCGTTATTGAGATTCGAAATGTGGGTTTAAGACTCATGACTCCAGCTATATTGGGTTTCACGGAAAAATTCATATCTTTTTCGTACGTGCTCGGAGTTTTCTAGACAATAGCTCGATTTGAAGATAATTTAAAGGGCTACAATTCGCATGAAGACATCTAAGCGGGATATCAACGTTTACCAGGCGCGATTGAGCCTCAAAGTGACGCTACTAATTTGGGTGAGACTAAATTCCTCAGCTACAGTCTGGTTACTGTCCGACTCTTCAGAATATCACTTGGTTACAGCTGGATTCTTCAGTCACAATGCGACTCCTTCAACTACAGTCTAAGTTTTTGGCTACAGTTAGTGTGATTATTCATCTATCGTCAGTTTTTCGTTACTACTACAGTTGCAAAAGTCAATCCATCGGGTGAATATTTACCCCGGAGGAATAACTATATGATTTATCGGGTGAATATCTACCCCATTTAAAGAACCCTCATAATATCGTGTGCCCGTCCTCTCATCACCGAAAAAGGTCTCCAACGATACGTCATTCTCCTTCGTAAATGGGAGGAAGGGAACGAGAATTAAACAACGACCTAGTTCCTTGTTTATTCCCTTAAGGTATCACTATTACCTTTAACGTTATCACTTTCTCCTTACCTCTATATTCAATATTTTCACTGTCCTTAACATTCTTAGAGGAATCTAACCAGAATTAGCAGACCCTGTTAGTGTATTTGTACAGCTAACAATGCAGATGCTCAAGTGGAGTACAGATTGAAATCATAGGGAATGTGAAAGCGTGCAATATTGCAGGTAACTATGGCATAAAACTACACAATTTGTAGGTGGCCTACAACGTAAAACCACGTCAATATTGCAGGTAGCTCCGAGCAGCGTAAAACCGCGTCAATATTGCAGGCGGCTTACAACAAGGCCGGATCCAACGAGCTTGGATGGAAAAAGCGACATCAACGACACCCCGATATGTGCGGGTGAAAGCCTCTAAGGGTATCTAGTACTTGTCATTACATGATATTTTTACTAACATGACAAGGAAACATTTGAGAATGTGTAGGAAAGTCGATGAAATATCGAAATAAGTGAAGAGACTAACACCCACAAAGGCAGCGACATCACACAAGAATTCATTACTACCTACGGGGTACCTCTTGTCATTAGCGAGGAAATACATCCTCAGTGATGAGAGCGATGGTGCACCATCTTATCTGTGACATCTCCTCCCCTGTGTTGAAATGCGCATGCGTAGTCATGTCGCGATATCAAGAAGAATAGTCTACTGCTATTATTTACCCATGATGTGGCGGGCTGCATGGTGGTCTTGTGATGACACCATCTTCATCAGCAAGCTATGACATTCCTTCATTACATTGTTGCGCTATCGACAACGTTACCAGTTTCTGGCTTATCGCCAGCGTTGTCAGTTCTGGTTTGTGACCAGTGTTATCACTTTGGTATCAGCACTACTATCTCATCATGACAGTCCAAGGAAGGAACTGGCACAAAGAAAGGGAGTTGCCGCGAAGTGACCCCGCAGTAACTTTATGAAGAAACAGTCATCCCCTATTCAGCTGCCTCCGTGCTAGCAGCTGTCGCCCTAGCAGTTGTCACCCTATCAGTTGTCGCCCTATCAGTTGTCGCCCTGTCATCAGCTATCTCCGCGTTATCAGCGCGTCATCAGCTATCTCCGCGTCATCAGCTATCTCCGCGTTATCAGCGCGTTATCAGCTATCTACGAGAAATGGTCACTTGACAGTGAATGAGTCCATATATCAGGAATGTTTGTCATTCGAGCAACATCCTGGAATTGTCACCTGTGCCCGTACCGTCAAGCGAGTAGCATTCTTCGTGCTCCCAGCAGCACACATGGCAGTATAAGTCGGACGTCTCCGCCGTACCGCACATACCCTATTTTTGTGAATGGTCGTCAGAACCTGCTTATCGAGAAGCAAACTATCGGCAGAAGCATCGCTTATTGTCACCTTATCAATTTGGTCATCATCTCCTTCGTGGCCAATAGTTATCACAAGCTATCAGCTCATGTTACCTGCTTCATTATCGTATACTTGATACAACTGGTTCGAAGATACAGAGTTTTGGCAAATATCAGAAATAAGAATCTATGGCGTGAACATCAAATTAGTTAGAGAAACTCGAAGATTTTTACAAGCCTGCCGCGACGCAGAAGAGATAGCACTCATCCAGATACCGAGAATGAAGCCCTTGGTAAACACTCGGGCTCGTTTTCGGTTGGGCTTGTGATAATAATTGATATACCCCCAGGGCATTTTAGTCATGACAGGGGTACCGTCATCTTCAACTACTGTAGGGCCTACCTGGCCTCATGCTAGTCCTGCTACCGGGGGGTGGTCGACGTCAGCGGGGGGGGAGCATCCAACACGGTATGACGCATTTTCCCACACTCGGTAGGCCATAAGTGGCAACCATCAAGATGACACTCTCTACTAGATCTCCTATAAATACCCCCCTAGGTAGAAAAGGGGGGGGGGGGGACTCTCTCACTACTCTCTCTCTCTACTACTCCTACCTACCCATTATACTGACTTGATCGTCGGAGTATCTGCGCCGGGGACCCCCTCCGGCGCCTTGCAGGTGTATCGGCGGCGAGGACCACCCCCCCTTAGAGGTGAAGATCTCCAAGATCCTTCCTACCCCAGGTACAATCTCATCCAATTATTATCAAATGACATAAGTTCAGGGATTCTCCCTTTCCTTAGCCCGGTTTTCGAGGGTGCCTGCGGCGTGGTCCCAGCTCAGGAACGCTTTGCTTAGATGCTTTGATTGGTTTCTTTTTTAGCTGCTTGGCGGGAACCGCCGATCTAGGTCAGAGTAAGGACGAGATCCGCATTCGGTTCATTTGCTTACCGGTCCTTGCCGGACCTTCGTTGATTGGCTTCGTGATTGCTCAGGGATAAAGGGGAAAACCCTCTATCCCCGAAATGTGCAGCGGGGCTGCAAGGGCATCTGCTTACTAGTCTTACGTAGGCACAAAGAGGGGTAACCCCGTTCCTGACAAAGATATGGCGAGAACAAATGAGGAGTAAATGAAAGACAATTTTTAGCAAAAGTAATATGATTCATGAGTTTTAAGCTTTCCCTTTTGGACGGGCCATCCGTGGGTTACTGCTGTGTGACTTGCATCGGATGTCGGTTGATGATGGCTTTGCTATTAGATGCTTGGTCGCAGCTCTCGTCTTGGCTCGGGTGATACTTGCAGTCCGGCTGTCCCTCAATTAAAGGATTGATCTTTACCGTGTTGATCATGGTGCGGACGTTGGGAAACTTCTTGAACAAGACCGCATTAAGTATGTTGAACGTGGTCATAGGGTGATAGATTTTCGTCGTGCTTCTTCTCTAGGAGTTCTGCATGCAAAGATGCGCTGGGCGACCATGGCATTTTGATGATGAGCTCCTCCGAATAGGTGAACGGAGATGGGAGCCTATGTCACTCGCATTCTGGCATCTTGGCCGGCATGGGATGGGCTTTGTGACTTTGGTCCAGCATTCAGTCCTCACTCAAATTGGATAATAATGTTGCTGCGAATTCTAACGGTGGATAGTCTTTAAGTTCTTTGAGTAGTGTTGCAGGCTCAGACAATCTTCTAGATGATCGGGTGATAGCTTTGCGGGGTGATCTCTCTTTATGCGTTCGGTCCTTTGAGACCGGTCGCAGGATGTGCTGGTAGTACTGCGAGGAAAAAGAATTTTAATTTAGATGGCGACGGGTTTTTAAAATCTTACCTGATTCGCTCTTGAAGGCGGCCTGCTGCGGCAATTCAGGAGCTGCTACGAGGGGGGAGAACTCCCTGGTCCTATCGTGATGACGGGATGAGACAATATGTCCCTGCAAAACCTTAAGATTGATTAGTGGCATTAGTCTAAGTGTCGTGCCTTATGTCTCGAACTACTCCTTGGGAGCCAACGAAGCCATGCTTCCTTTTGTCATCTCACGAATTTAAGAAAAAGGGAACAAAAAGTTTTAAAACAAAACGCATCTCCTGAAAAAAAACTCATTTTATTAATTTCAGGATAAACATTCGAGCGATATTGTCATGATAAAACCCTATGTCCTTGGCTCGGCCAGATGCATGGTTTGCGACACTTTAGGCGAAGTATATCTTGACAGCATCAGCATTTACCGGTCTTGGTAGATCATCTCCGTCCATGTTGGTTAGCATTAGGGCACCCCCTGAGAATGCACTTTTAACTAGATATGGGCCCTCGTACCTTGGGGCCCACTTTCCTTGACTAGCCTCCTAATGAGGGAGAATCTTCTGCAGCACTAAATCCCCAGTCTCGAACTTGCGAGGTCGCACTTTCTTGTTATAAGCGTTGGCCATTCTTTGCTGATATAATTGTGCATGGTAGATAGCGGCCAAACACTTTTCGGGAAGGAGGTTCAGCTGCTCGTACCTCACTCTTGCCCAATCTGATTCTTCTACTTCAGATTCTGCTAGGATTCTGAGAGAAGGGATTTCTACCTCAAGGGGAATTACGGCTTCCATGCTGTAAACTAATGAGTAGGGAGTTGCCCCTGTAGACGTACGGGTTGCTATCCGGTAAGTATGCAGTGCGAAGGGAAGCATGTCATGCCAATATTTGTGAGTGATTACCATCTTTTGGATGATCCTCTTTAGGTTTTTGTTTGCTGCTTCGACTGCGCCATTCATTTTTGGACGATATGGTGATGAGTTTTGATGCTTCACCTTCCAACGTTGGCAAAGACCATCGATCATTTTGCCATTGTCCGTGATGATTGTTTCTGGGACCCCATGACGGCAAATGATGTTCTTCTCTACGAATCGCATGGTCATTTTCTGAGTGATGTTGGAGTAAGAGGCGGCCTCTTCCCACTTGGTGAAGTAGTTGATTGCTACGAGGATGAAGTGATGGCCATTAGAGGCTGTTGGATGAATTTGGCCGATGATGTCGATTCCCCACATTGCAAAAGGCCAAGGCAAGGTCACGCTGAAAAGAGGGGCTGGAGGGACATGGAGATGGTCCGCGTAAATTTGACATTTGTGGCACTTTCGGAAATAGTCGATGCAATCTCGTTCGATGGTGAGCCAAAAATAACCTTGCCTCATTATCTGTCTTGCCATCATGTGCCCACTTACGTGCGTGGAACAAACCCCTTTTTGGATCTCCGTTATGATTCTTTTTGCCTCGGCCATGGTGACGCAACGAAGCAAAGCTCCATCAGCTCTCCTTTTATATAGAACTTCGCCATCGAGGTAGAAGTCTAGCGCTAAGCGCTGGAGGGTCTTTTTGCTAACCCGGCTTGCCCCCGGTGGGTACTCCCAGTTTCTGATGAATTGTACTAAGTCGTGGAACCAAGGCTTCCCATCGGGTTCTTCTTCCAAGGCGACACAGCATGCCAGAGTTTCCTTTACCTCCACCCTCAATGGCTGAAGCATTACCCCGCACTCTAACTTGAACATTGATGCCAACGTGGCTAACGCGTCTGCGAAGCGATTCTTTTCTCTATGGACTCGGTAGAACTTGGTTTCCTCGAATTCCCGTGTGAGTTGGGTTAGTAGCTTTTGATAAGGGATGAGCTTGGAATCTCGTATCTGTCATAGATCCTGGGCTTGGTAGATGACGAGTGCTGAATCGCTGAAGATTTGGAGCTTCTTTACTTTTAGGTCGATGGTTGCCGTCAGACCGCTGATGCATGCCTCATACTCGGTGATGTTAATGGTGCATGGGAAGTTCAATTTGCATGCTATGGGGAATTGACGACCATCTGGGGCTATGACCACGGCTCCCACTCCCTTGCCCGAGAGGTTCACCGCACCGTCGAAGAACATGGTCCACCAGTCATCTTCTTGGAGGTCTTCTGCGATCTCATCGTCGACCAATATGATGTCTTCATCCGGGAAGTCGAAGCTCAACGACTCATATTTATCCGAGGCATCATCAGCCAAGTGATCGGTGAGGGCGCTTGCCTTAACCGCCTTCCGGGTTACATAGATGATCTCGTGCTCAGCTAATAAGACTTGCCATCTACAAATGCGACTTGACAGGTACGACTTTTCGACTATGTACTTCAAGGGATCCATGAGAGAGATTAGCCATGTCGTGTAATACAACATGTACTGTCGGAGCCTTCGGGGGCACCATGCTAGGGCGCAACAAGTTCGTTCCAACATGGAGTAGCGCATCTCGCATTCGTTGAATTTTTTGCTGAGGTAGTAGATGGCTTGTTCACGCTTTCCTGACTCGTCGTGCTGTCCCAAAACGCAGCCCATGGCGCTAGACGTGACTATCATGTACATGAGCAAGGGACGTCTTGGCATCAGGGGAACTAGTACCGGTGGGCTTTGCAGGTATGTCTTGATTTTCTCGAAGGCTTCCTGGTAGTCTTCGTCCCATTCTGCATTTCCGTGTTTCCTTAGCATTTTAAACATCGGCTCGCAAGTAAGTGTTAACTGATTGATAAAGCGAGCGATGTAGTTGATGTGTCCTAAGAAACTTCGTACTTTTGTTTCGGTGCTGGGAGCGGGTAGCTCTTGAATTGCTTTTATCTTATCAGGATCCACTTCTATGCCTTTGTTGCTGACGATGAATCCTAACAACTTTCCTGAGGTCACTCCAAAGGTACACTTAGCTGGGTTTAGCCATAGCCGAAATTGCCTCAACCTTTCGAATACCTTCTTCAGGATGTCTACATGATCTTGCGAGCTACGTGATTTGGCTATCATGTCGTCGACATATATTTCCAACTCTTTATGCATCATGTCATGGAAAAGGGTGACGGCAGCACGTTGGTACATGGCTCCTGCGTTCTTTAACCTGAAGGGCATCACTTTGTAGCAGAAGGTTCCCTAGGGTGTGATGAAGGTCATCTTTTCACTGTCTTCGGGTGCCATCTTGATCTGATTATACCCCAAAAATCCATCCATGAAGGAGAACATGTCATTTCTGGCGACACTATCTACCAAGATGTCGATATGGGGAAGTGGGAAGTCGTCCTTAGGGCTGGCTCGATTAAGATCCCGGAAGTCCATGCACATGCGGACCTTCCCACTGCATGCTTGTTTAAGTGAGCTTCTCCTATGCGGGTCCGGCATAGGTGTGCGAGCAAGCCTTCCGTGTTATGGAAGGGGCGTTGCCATGATGGCTTTGCCGTGATGGCCACTTCTAGCTGGGTCCGAGACTAGAGCTAGTAGTACGCTGGCAAGATAGGGCCGAGGCTGGTTTGGGTATTGGAGATTGCTGTTAAGCATCAAGAGAAGGCTGGCCTAGGTGCGGGACCTAGGCGCCGCACGGGCCTCAGAATGGTTAGGCCGTGACAGGTGGTAGCGGAGCTAAACTTGGGTTCTTTGCGAGTGCAAAGTCTTCGGAAGTCAGGTGCGCCGAGATAGAAATGGCGTCATTACTGTGAGGAGCGTTGCTACGGAAGTTCCATCCTAAGGTTCGAGTTCGGATGAAGGCCTTGCCGTAGGCAAAGGGCTTATAGGCCGTGTTGAGACGGCTCGGCCTATGACATGGCGGTGAGCTGAGAGGCGCAAGCGAACATGGCTGAGAGGCATGAGAGGGCGTGGCCTCGAGATGGGGGATGTGACCGAGAGTTGGGGGCGACGTTACATGTGTGCTTTGGGCGAGAGGCCGAGCGAGCGTGACTCGGAGAATTGTGGAAGTCTTGCTGGTCCTGCGTGCGAGTGATGGCCGAGGACAAGAGAAGCCATACCATGAGATGCATACGAACGACTTAGACGATGACCTTGAACATCAAGGACTCGCCCTAGTCAGACGTGTGCGCAAGAAATAGACAATGATTTGGGCGTTAGTCTTGGGTCTGACTAAGCCTCAAGAATTTGGGTTCAAGTCGGTCCTACGTGTGAGTGTTGACCGAGGGCAGGAGTAACCTCACCACGAGATGTTCATAACCGACCTTGATGATTGCCGTAAGTACCGAATAGAGTATGTGCGGGTGAGTGCTGGCTAAAGACAAGAGAAGCCTTACTACAAGACATACATTGGAACAAATACTCGAAAAGGATAGACGCGTTGAGATGCTAGAATCCTGTCTGACCCAAAGACATGGAACTGTTCAAAGGTGAGAGAGTGTCGACTATGATCGGTCTATCGAAGAGAATGTAGAACCGTGTCGTATCTTGGTGGAACGGGTGCAATGCATGGAAACTTTTAACCGTGGAAGGTCGAATCCTAGAGAAAGAGTGTGACTTCTAGGGAAACCTCGGTGAACTGTTGAAATGAGGGTGGATGTTTCGCAAGATAATCTTAAGGAAGTGTGGAACCCGTTCCGCGAGACCATCATGAAAGTGGGACCGGTGAACGGATTTCTGATTATGATACAAGGCAAACTTATCGAAATAGTGTAAAGGGATGTTCATGGCCCTCCGGGTATGGGGACGGTCGACCTAAATAAATGCAAAGGCTTTCAATAAAAACCCTATAAGGGAGTGAGGGGCACAGGAGAGATAGATATTTTTGTGTTGGATCTAGAAAGCTTCAAGGTGTGCCAGATTATGTCAGATGAGTCAGGGCTGACAAATGTAATAATGCTTCTATCTTATGATGCTAAAGTATGCGGGAGGAGTCTATAGCGGAGTTAAGGAAAGCATAGTTTCCTAGAGGATGTGGAATATGTTGCCCGGGTGGGCTTGCGTGACCTTGTGCAAACGGTTTCCGTGCGAGAATTTATGGATTAATATTTCACGCTTATGTTCAATATTAAGGAGATGTCGAAGGTCAACAGATTGTTTAATTTCGTTCAGGGACTTACTGCGTGCTTTATCTGTGAAGGTCCCCACAAGTTGCTGAGTGTTTTATAAAAAGTTGCCTTGAGTGCGCTGTAGGCGGCTCGAGGATCTATGAAGTTAGAACCAAGAGACCATCGAAGGTGAAAACTTTTCAGAGAAGAGTTTCATCGTCCTAGAAGAAACAGTTGGCCAGATAGGAGATGGTGAAGAGGAATGTATGGGACGGCTTAAATGGAATGACTCCATAGAGGCCCTTATTGACACAGGGGCCACCGGTAGCGTTGTTTCAGACTCCTTTACAAGAATACTTGGAGCGAAGATTTGAGAAGTGAAAGGGTTGTGGAACTAGAGTTCAGTCGTTGAGACAAGTAACACTTATATATGCGAAGTACATAAGTATAGCGAGGCGGGGCAAAGGTTCAAAAATGGGAAGGTCTGAGAAACTAAAGCTCGAGGAGCTAGTGTTCGAAGAGCCTAAGTTGATAACATTTTGTGAGGTCGAGACGTGAGAATATGAGTTGATGGGAATTATGAAATTGTGGATGCTAGTAAAATGTCAGCCCAACAATAGGGGTGAGGCGTGGTTATGACCGAGACGAGCGAGAACCTAGAGGCCAAGTACGCTAGATGAGAATGCGGGGGCTGGTCTTCGGAGGAAACAGGGATGAGGATGAGTAATGCGGAGAAAAACAGTCGTGGGCTCTTGTATTACCTGCATAACATAGGGATCAGGCAAGGAGATCCAACACAAGTTCTTTCAAGATAGAGAGGAGAACGATCGATGTTCATCGTGGCAACCACAACGATTTCTAAGGTTTAAGGATGAGGAAGATCATACTTATAGTGCTAAAATGTCAAAGATTGGAAAGTGTGAGACAACAGATGCGGTAATGTGTCGGTAGGCCATCCTACAACCTCGTGGAAAAGGTGGGATCCTACAAGGAGAACCATGAGGCGAGTCTGGGATATGAAAGTACCAGCGTTTGTGTAGATTGAGGAGGAGTGAGACTATTAATGCATATGATGGGTAGCTAAAAGTTCCTAGTCCGTACTCTGGGTGGCTAAAAGTCCCTAGTCCATAGTTATGGGTAACTAGAGTTCTAGTCCATGGAAGGGGTAATAGAATGCACGAATTAAGTCTGGCCTGATGCGAGTATGAGTTTGAATACAGAAATCATATGATATGGAAGGTTTATTTAGGCAGTGGGAATTGAGCGAGTAATAGTGGATAAGAAGTCAAAAAGGGAAGTGTTCCTTTAGAGATTGTTTGGAGCCTTACATTGTGTGCTGGACGAATGTAAGGATGTGCGAGCCAACCGGTGAAGATGAATCGATGAGGACATCGATGATTGAAGTGGGGGAGGAAATGCACAAGCCATAAACCATCCATCTATACAAAACAATAAATGAAAATAATAAAAATTTGATTAGTGGCTTGAGAACAGCTGACTCAGACAGACTTGAGCCAGTAAGAGAAGTTGTAATGTGCGCTAACACATGGCCGATGGGGCAGAACTATAATGCGCAGAGGCGCATGGCTCGGTGGGACAGGATCATAATACGCATGTAACATTATGAAACTCTCCAGCTCAGACAGACTCGAGCAAGGCAGAGAAATTATGGGCGCAGAGGCGCTTGGCCGTTGGGGTAGACTCACTGGCTCAGTGCGCAGAGGCGCTTGGCGTAGTAGAATACGACAAAATGCGCAGAGGCGCTTGACCCAGAGAGATACGATATAATGCGCAGAGGCGCTTGACCCAGATGGATACGATATAACGCGCAGAGGCGCCTGACCCTATAAAGTAGGCCTTGATGAGTGTAGTGAGACTGGAGAAAATAAGGAGTGATAAAGATATGAGTAAAGAGAAAACTGCCTGCATGAAAAGAGTGAGCACGCGATCGAGGGGATAAGAGAGATTGGTGGGAAGACGCGACATTGTAAGTATGATCGATAGGTTCCAAGGGTATCGACTAGAAGGGTCGGATACTGAGGAAATATCAATCATGCTTAGATCGTACGTCTTCAGAGGCGAGTGTGAGACACGAGCTGTGAAAAGAAACTGAGTGATAAGACCACAATCTGAGGAGTTAGGAAGAGTGAAAAGAAGGATAAAGGAGAGATAAAGAAATGAGTGAAAAGAATAATGAGTATTGAAATGTGGGAGAGCCTATGATAATCTATTATGGCCTTAACGTGTTCTAACCTCATGGTCCTTGGTAACGCAGGTCTAAGGAGATTGGAGATCTAGTCGATGAGGGCATCGACATTACTAAGTGGGGGAGAGTGTTAAGGTCTAAGCCTTGGTGTTCAAGCTTAGCCTCAACATGGAACCTGAGATGCGCTGAAGGCGCATGGATTTGACGGGTAGCCCTTCATAGGGTATGTGAAGGGAAAGTCCAATTGGGTGTGATAGCTCTCCACCAACCCCTGGATGAGATGTGAGAGTATGCTTGTCTAAGTGAGCTTCTCCTATGCGGGTCCGGCATAGGTGTGCGAGCAAGCCTTCCGTGTTATGGAAGGGGCGTTGCCATGATGGCTTTGCCGTGATGGCCACTTCTAGCTGGGTCCGAGACTAGAGCTAGTAGTGCGCTGGCAAGATAGGGTCGAGGCTGGTTTGGGTATTGGAGATTGCTGTTAAGCATCAAGAGAAGGCTGCCCTAGGTGCGGGACCTAGGCGCCGCACGGGCCTCAGAATGGTTAGGCCGTGACAATCGAGCTCCAGCTGATGTGATCACGCCACACACTCGACGTAATGACGTCCTGGCAGTTCCAGATTGCGCCAAAAAGGGAATTATGGCTTATTATGGATTTTCCTGATTTGGTGATTTCTATGCTTTATTAATTATGGATTTATTTAATTAGTTTCCTTATTAATTAGCTACATTAGTTTAGATTTATTTTAATTACTTAATTAGAAGTTCTATTAGGAGAAGGTTTCCTATTGTAAGGATTTAGGGTTTTCTCCTATTTAAAGGAGCCACCCTCTTCATTATTTGGCAGATTATTTTGAAATAAAAACCAGAGAGTTTTCTCAATTGTTCTTCGCGAACCTTGTCCCTCATTGAGTCCGGATACTCGATTAGGATAGCAAGTAAAACCCAAAAATCCATTCCATTGAGTCGTCGCCCAAGGTTGATATTCACAGGTTGAATATAGGTCGCGAGATCGAATCAAGAACCTCACTTGAAATCGATTAGGTTGGTTGACACAGGTTGTCCTCAGGTCTAAGCTCGTACTTGTTGAGTTTATTTTCCGCATTTGAAATCCAAGCCTAGAACTAGATCGGGAATTACTTGTTACGCATCCTACGCAACTAGGATCGTATCAGTTGGTAGTGGAGCAAAGGCGTTCTCAGGTTTGGTATCTATCGTTACGTTTACAGTTTTCTTTGTTGAGATTGATTCTCTTTCTAATCCAATCTAAAATCAATCTCCTTGTGTCCCTTGTGTTAGTTTGATTTGTGTGTCGTTAATCTTTGTAAAAAAAGAAGAAGAGGAGTTTGCCCTAGTTGCTATTTTAAGTTCGTTTGTTATATAAAAAAAAAAGAGAAAAGAAAAGAAAAGAAAATACAGAATACTACAGAGTATTATGAAGTTATTGCAAAAAAAGAATCATTGAATTTGGTGGTTAGAATTGAAAGTTATTGAAGTTGCAAGTTGTGAACTTTAAAATCGTGCGCACAATTCATTCACGATTTGGAATTACTTGAGTCCTTTTCGCGTCAATTGAGCTTTCCTTTGATTCCTATTCACTAATTTCTACTCCAGTAAGATACTTGTCTAGTTGATTGTTTGTTGCAACTATTCAATTATTTTACATCAAATATTGTTTCGAAGCTAGTTGTCATTGAGAGTCTTCTTGGAAGCTTTATTGAAACTCTTGAGTCACTAACTTGACGTTGAACAATTGCAGGAAATTTTGAGTGATTTTGTGAGCTTATTAGAGAGTTTAAACATGAGGGTAAACACGTGAGGGAGTGCTAGGCTTAGTACAATTTTACGCTATTTGTTCGTGTTGTGAATTTCAGGAAATTACAAGATGACAAGAGGTTCGGGCATGTATTCAGACTCGTATGCATATAGTTACGGGGATGAGGCCTATGATAGGCCAAGGCGTGTGCGGTGAGAAGGGCAACATCGTTCTGATTTTGAAAATAGAGATGATATCAATCTGGGAAAAACAAAGATGAAATATTCTTCTTCTTATCCTAGCGTTGTGCCAAGCAGGCCGCCGGTATTGAGGGAGGCGACTTGGACGAAGCAAGAAAAGAAGGGGAGGCCGATCCCGCCGGTGCTTCCTTATTATTATGGAATTACGTGTACAACTTCAAGTGTAACTAAAGGGAAGGCAGAAGTGTTTATCGAACAAAAAGAGGGAGACGATGTGTTTGGACCCAGAGGAGTTAGGATGTTGGAGACGGTTCTCGAACGTCTAGCGGCAATGGAAGCCCGCCTCCAAACAGTTTCGGGCGAGGTGGAGACAGTTTCGGCCAAAGTGGGGGAGCACAATTGGGAGTACCTGATAACTATCGATGCCACAGAAGCGGCATCTCTACTACCCCGACGAGTGACCCGGCGAGCCTGCTGTACCTGTCGCAGGAGACGAGATCCTGTTCTTGCCACCCCTAGCCTGGCGGCCAACCCTGGGATGGTCGACATCAGCGGGGGGGCTTTCATGCGACATCCGCACGACGACATCCCATCCCAGGTCATCCCTGACGTCATCCCGCGTGACGTCACCCGTGTGACATCACTCAAGGCCACTCCAGCGGCATATACCATACCAGCGACACCAACCAGGGACTATTCCTACCCCTGTCGGTACACTCTTCCCTTTGTCTATAAATACCCTCACCTTTTCAGACAAGAGGGTAAGCTTAAGACAGCGTACTGAACCCCTGCAACTTTTACTACTCACACTGACTTTGGCATCGGAGTGTTTACGCCGGAGACCCCCTCCGACGCATTGCAGGTGACGAAGGCCCCAGTACAGTATTCCCGACTGCCCCAGATCAAGCCAATCCTGCTCAGTACCCTTCGGACTCTTATCAGTACCCTCTACGCACTTTGCAATCAATCACAATGTCGCAACTAGTTCTCATACATCCATACCGAAAGCTTCACCCTTCAAGGGCAGGGATAACCCCAACACATGTTTGGCAAGAGATGTTCCTTCTTCAATTCGTGTGCGAACTCGAGATATTTTATGCCATACATGCACAGGTCGAGGACACACTTCAATCCAATGTCCCAACAATAAAGTGAGCATTAAAGATCATGGTATGAGGAAGTGTATTCAAGTTAAAGATGTCAAGAATACTCATCTGCAACATATTCTTAGCAACAATGATGAGACTAAGGGAATTCAGTTGGCTGCCCTTATTAGTAGTGTTACGAATGTGCAAGGTGAGATGGTAGCAGGTGATGATGGACATGTGACGGTCTTATCCGAGAATGCTAAGGCGCTTGTCGAGCACAATGTGAGTGTACAAGAAAAAGTTTTTGCCGAAATTGAGAGTGCTATAAATATTGAGAGCAAAAAAAGAGAGTTGAGTGAAAAGAAAGAGAGTGAGAAAAATAGCCCCCATGAAAAGAGTGAGCATGGAAAAAGAGATGAAATAAAAAACAACCCCCATGAAAATAACGAGCATGGGAAAAGAGATGAGAGATTAAAATATTTGCATGAAAAGAGTAAGCATGCAAAGAGTGGCATCGAGAGATCAAAAGGAGAGGAAAAAGAAAGGAAATTGAGTGTTTATGCCAGAGGGAGAGAAGTGAGCAAAATCTGTTTTGGCGCAAGCCACCAAAAACTGAATTTTGAGCCATTGCGCTTAGATTTTCCTAACCATAACCCATTTGTTTTCTCTTCTATTGTTGTTTCTCTTAATGTGCAGGGAAAGAGAGGGTTGTTGGGAGAAGAGAAGGATCATTCTTTGCTGCCAAGAGAGCTTAAGGAGAACCAATCATCCATAGTGCCTAGTTCGGCTAATCCTAGTCGCAACCGTATGGTATGCCTTCCTTTCCTTAGGTTTGATTTGTGTGAGTATATGAACATCATTAATATTAATGGTACTGGTATTAAAATTAAATTAATTAATGATGATTATATACAAGAACCAAAGGCCAAGTTATATGCCTTTGAAAACTACTTGCGAAAGCGCAAGCGGTTTGGTGTGTTAGCTAGGCCGAGAGGTATGGATCTTACTTTCCCTAACACAAAATTATTTGAATCTTCACATATATTTATATTGTTTGATCATTCTGCCGTATGTGAGATTAATGATAAAATTATGGGTAAGTCGACTGGACTTGAGGGAACTCTATTCAAGCGTGATCACTTATTTAGGTCACATGACCTTTTGCGAAATTTTGATGAATATGATGCGTTTGATAGTTGTTTGGTGAGTTGTTGTGGTATGATTGAAATTACTAACTTGGTTTTAAGGAGTGTTATGTCTTTACATGATGTTTCTTTAAGTTTTGATAGTAATTTTAATGAAAAACCTTTTTTCGCGAAGTTGCTTGAGTTTTTACATAGATTTAATCCTTATGCCACTAATTCTGATTTTTATAGAACTTATAATGATTATTTAATTGAAACAAGATCTATGTTTTGTATGCATAAAGGAGATCCTAGCAAGCATGAGCGCTTAATTTGGTTGTGTAGATCGTTACACAATTTGACTGTGTGTTGGTCATATCACAATAGGTTGATGCGTCAACATGGAACAACTATTACTAGCATATTCTTTAAGGATGTTATACTTTCACATGTTATTCCTTGAAGTGTTGTTAGTAAGTGTAGGGAGGATTCCCTTAGCGACTCATTGAGAAAATTGTGGAGGAAGTTGAGCATGAAGAGGCTAAATTGGACACCTTGTCAACCAGAGTTGGGAGTTTCTAACCACATGGATAAAAGAACGTTTGGTTCTGTATGGCATGCCTTGGTTTGTAAGTATATGTTTGCATGGGAAGAATGTCTTCCTTTTATTTTATTGTCTTACTACCTGTGTACGCATATCACTATTTTTGGTTTGTTAAAACTCATGTGTCGTTTGGTTCATATGATATCATTTGGTTTGATATTGCTGCCTTTGAAAGTATTACTTAGCATAGGTGGCAGTAGGAAAATCGAGGTGATGTGGACAGCCCATGGACAAGCCAAGCGCTATGGTGTACGATTGAGTGTCAAGATGACATTTATGAGGAACCATGGAAGGAGGCGCGAGTCCTTCAAGATATATACTTGGGTTTGGTAGTGCTTACGCCGGAAACGGTCTCCAACCCAAGTACCAGCAGACATGGCCACTTGGGGCAATGGTCCTACACAACGTGTTGTCATATTCAATGACATCGCAACCAAGTTGAACTTAAAGGGTTGGTATGGTTCCATTTGTGATTATTTTGATGTTACTAACTTAAGGTATTGTCCTGCAGGTTTAGGTCCGGATTCGAGGACGAATCATTTCCAAGGGGGAGAGAATGATGTGAATCTTAGTGCATCAGAAGGAATACCCTTGAAGCCTAACAGACCAAATGATGTGAATCCTAGTGCATCAGAAGGAATACCCTTGAAGCCGTACGGACCAACGATTCGCGCGAGGAACAAGGAGTTGCAAAAGAAGTCATCACAGTTCGTCTACAGAGAATTAGAATGCGAGGAAGTCCCACATCTTGTGAGTTGTTTCAAGTGCACACAAATTGTGTGTGTTGCGGATTACACCTGTTGGCAACCAAGGAAGCGCAAGAGATGGCGAATGTACATTGAGTGTGGAATTACCGGACTTCCTGGGATAGATTATGTTGATCAAGATTCGAGGACGAATATTTCCGAAGAGGGAGGGAATGATAAGATCCCAGGATGTATCATGCATGGCACATCGTATGTTCGTAATAAGCAGATGAACAAGCAAATGGAGTCCGATTTGAGAAAACAGAGTCTTGATGGAAACTTCAAGATGTTAGCTTCCCTTTGGGATACGTTTCAGATCAATCGGACGGATGGATCAAAACTTATGCTCGTCGAGATTTCCCTGTGCATAATGGACGTGATTACGCCCTATCTCGGCATAATTACTCCAAGACCAGTAGCATCGAGCTCCAGCTGATGTGATCACGCCACACACTCGATGTAATGACGTCCTGGCAGTTCCAGATTGCGCCAAAAAGGGAATTATGGCTTATTATGGATTTTCCTGATTTGGTGATTTCTATGCTTTATTAATTATGGATTTATTTAATTAGTTTCCTTATTAATTAGCTAAATTAGTTTAGATTTATTTTAATTACTTAATTAGAAGTTCTATTAGGAGAAGGTTTCCTATTGTAAGGATTTAGGGTTTTCTCCTATTTAAAGGAGCCACCCTCTTCATTATTTGGCAGATTATTTTGGAATAAAAACCAGAGAGTTTTCTCAATTGTTCTTCGCGAACCTTGTCCCTCATTGTGTCCGGATACTCGATTAGGATAGCAAGTAAAACCCGAAAATCCATTCCATTGAGTCGTCGCCCAAGGTTGATATTCACAGGTTGAATATAGGTCGCGGGATCGAATCAAGAACCTCATTTGAAATTGATTAGGTTGGTTGACACAGGTTGTCCTCAGGTCTAAGCTCATACTTGTTGAGTTTATTTTCCGCATTCAAAATCCAACCCTAGAACTAGATCGGGAATTACTTGTTACGCATCCTACACAACTAGGATCGTATTACTAACCCGAAACGATCTCGAAAGCTCTTTGGAGATGCCCAACCTTTTGACCCTTGTAAGTTGGCGCCATGTCCTCTTAGCTTAACACAGAAAAGAGTAAGTGCAAGTGAGGAACACAGGTGATGTGCAATCCCGAGGCCTCCACGTTGCTCATTCACTTTTCCGGCTACACTTTCACTCGATATTTTCAGGGCGGTCGGAGAGGTGAGATATCCCAGCTATTGACAAGATGCGAAGGAAGCCTCTATTCATTCCAACGATGTGAAGCAATCGGAGATGCTATCTGCGAAACCCAAATCAGCAGGGGCAACCAATGCCGCCATGCTAGAAAGATCTCTTTTACACTATGCTTTCAAACAATTCAGGGCCTGACGCCTGGTGAACTCAACCGAGGGGAGGGATGACGATCTATGCTATGAACTTGGAGTTTCTTGTGTTAAGCTAAGAGGACATGGCCATGAGTGAGCAATACTCGGATGTTTCGGATATTTGGTATGATTTTTTTGGATTTTTGGTAAACCGATCGTGTTTATCCCGGAGGGATTTTCTCTTTCTTTTTGCGATGGTCTTTTTAGTTGCTTTGGATGGATAATTGATATGGAAAAGTTGAGGTCATTTAATAAATATCCGAAAGGGTAAGACTTTATTAAAAAGCGTTTACAAAATATGGTACACTTGCCAACTACCTAAATTCATAAAAAATGGCTAACATAGATGAAATTAGGGATCCTAGTTACATGAAAAAGAAAAGGGGTTGCCGATATTCGAGCCTTCCCTTGAAGGTGTCAATCCTGGACGTCAGAGTTCTCTTGCTCCTGCCAAAGGTACTCCATCGAAGCCATCTCCCCTTTCTGCATTTCTACCTCGGCCTCTAAAGCGGTAATTCAACTTTGCAGTGCCTGGCTCTTCCTATCCCCCAAGTCTGCGCGAGTAGTCAAGACCCTTATCGTCGAATCCCTGTCTTCGATTATGGCACTCGACGCTTCTTTCTTGCGGGTTTCGCTGCTCAAGCGTTCCTTAAAGTCCCTGAGGGCCACCTTCTATTTTACTGCTTGTACGCGGATAAAATCCTTGTTACGCCTTTCCAGCTCATTCATCTGGACTTCCAGGCCACACTGATGGGCTTCGGCGATATCTCTTTCCTCTGTCATCAGATCTCATTCTTCCTGTGCTGCTCGCATCTGTTCTACTACTTGGGCGTAAGCCATGACATTCATTCCTTCGCTCACTTGAGATTCCCCTTCCTCTTCCATCGGTTTCTGATTTTCTAGGCGAGCTAAGACATTATCGTTGACTCGCCTTAACCTCCACTGTGGATATTGTGGTATTGTTGCCGTAGGGGCAACGCGTCCTTTGAGACAAAAAGGGTTGGCCCAGTCTTGGGCGTACAGCTGAATGTTCTGATTTTCTCCGGTGTGTGGCAAATTTGATCTCGTCATGCCGAATGTTACTGGAATGATTTGCGTGATGCAAAATTGTCTGAGTACGAGGGTAGGGCAATAGTGAGCGCACCCCCATGCTCCAATTAAAGGAACCCAAGGTAGGGATCCACAGCAGACGATGGGATCGGAGGTCCGCAGCCACTTGGTATGCCAACTGAAGTCTTCTTCTGAGAGGTTTATGAATCGGTCGATCCAGACATCCTTATTTTCCATCTCCTATTTATTCGTGGTCATTGCATTGATAACCCTGAGTAAAGGGCATGATCTTATGTAGCTTTTGAAGAAAATTGACTGATCAGGAATCTGTTTGAAGTGGCTGACTAACCATACTGTCAGCAACTGGGTGCAACAGGTAAGCCTCCCTTTCCCATTTCTTCGACAAGAGTCCAAGGAGCGAAAGGTCTCGGCCAAGATGGTTGTTTTAGGATTGATGGCATTTGTTTCCATCTAGTAAAAGACGTTGGCGGCGGCAAAGTCGATGGCGTTCCTCATTTTCAGAAAGAGGACAAATCCTACGATGGCGAAAGCCAGAATTCTTAGGCGTTTTTTCCCATTGGACAACTGAAATCGTGCCTCGATATCTGACCAACACCGGAAGTAGTCCCCTTCTCTGACACGAGTGGTGATTCCTAACAGCTTATCGAGCCTTATTTTGACACTCGAGGAGTCGAGTCGAACATTTTGGTATATGGACGATATAGGAGATGTGAGGCACATCAGAGCTGAGTACTCCTCCAGTGTGGGAGTCAAGTCTACTCCTTTATCGAAAGAGAAGCACCGATAATAGGGATCCCAAAATTTTAGGGCTGCTCGGATGCAACCCCAATCAGTCTTCACGTCAACCAGGGTTAGTAGTTTTCCATAACTACCCTCGAACTGTGTCTCCTCATCCTCAGTTAGCTCATTTCTCAACTTCTGAATCCTAGTTAAGTCGAAGTCCACGACTTCTAGTTTGATCTTAGTGGTGATGTCAGGGGTGAATCCCTGTTCTAACAGATCTCCTCGGGCAGCCTGATCGTCGAAGCTTCGTCCCCTGAAAATATCAAGTGAAAGTAACGTAGGTGCTGTTATAGCGAATGAGCAAAATGGGTCATGTGGGACAAAAATAAAATTTTAAATGCAAAGTAACCTGCATGTGTAAGAAATTTACAGTTCATGTAAAAGACAAGATTATCATGGCAACAGGATGAATAGAGCCACAACAAAGCAGGTATAATCATGATACACATGCTGGGGTTCTGATTCTGACTTTTCTAACTGGCTTGAATGGTTCCCGGATGATACCATGAAAAGGTCCCTAAAGTGTCGTCCAGTGTCCCGATTCCTTGCGAAATCGTGTAACCTTTCGACTAGCTTTAGGGGTTCATCTGAGTTGGGATTGACGAACACTACCGAGGACGTGTGTCCTAGGGCGTCACTACTACCCTCCTAATTTGGTAATTGTCCCCGGGGTGTAGGGCACTATGAAATGCATATGACAATTGATAAAGAGAATAAATGAAGAGATGAACAATTTATCAAAGCAGGTAAATAGACAAATAAAAACCTCTCAAAAAATGAAACCTGCTCCGACCCTAAAATTCCCCAGTGAAGTCGCCAAACTGTCGCCTCCCGAAAATTAACAAACTTCGCGAGTGTGCAACGAACTTGAGACCTTACGATGCTCAGCGTAAACAGACGCCTCGCAACATGCAATGAAGTCGCCACCCTAATTTGGTTGCTAGGTTTAGGGAACCTTAATCGTCATGGCATAAAAATATAATAAATAAAAAACTAAAGGCACAAAAAAAAGGGTCTGGACCCCAGACAAAAGGTTCGGGGTCGTATTATGGTCTCGGGAAGGTGTTAGGCACCCGAGTCACATCTGAAAATGGTTACCGGTTGATGAGAGAGGTGTTTAAAAGGTGTTTGATAAAAATGCGTTTTTGAAAATGGGGCCCTCAGAGGAATCGTCACTTTAGTCTTTTCTATGATCGTGACCGTTCAGGAATAATTAATCGTGGAACGGGGTTACCGTTTTAAAATCTTTCGGACGGGGTTACCGTTTATCAAGACCGATTGATTATTCCTGACCGTAACGTAATGGGACTGAATTTTCTGTAAGACTGAATGAGCACCCTCTATTTCATCATCGGGCCATAAGCATGATTAAATTAATTACTACGTGATTCTATCATAGATAGCTTAACAGAGTATAGATTTAAATGAGAGGTTTTGAAATGATGAAATGATGAACTGATGTGGGATCGAAAGTCCCCATGTACATGCAGTCAATATAAGCGAGAATATGAACATGGCATTTTAAGCAAATCTTTAAACATGTTGTTCATGTGAGTTGATTTTAGTTCTAGCAATTCTATATATCATGCATACGATTGATATTTACAGGAAGCGTTGAATAAATAAAAAGGAACGAAAGGCGTACTTTCGAGCGAAGCTTGAATTTAAAACCTACAAAATGAGAGTGTTAGTGATAGATCGAAAAATAATTAAGCAATTCATGAGTGCGAAAATTTAAATGATGACTTGATGCGTACGAAAATTTAAATGCTGATTTGACGCATACGAACATGTAAATGATGATTTGATAAGTGCAGAAAATTTAAATGCTGATTTGACGCATACTTAGATGATGGTTTTGATAAGTGCAAAAAATTTAAATGTTCATTTGATAAGGTACGAAAATTGAATGAAGACAGTTGATAAGTGCGAGAATTTAAATGCTGATTTGACGCATACAAAAACTTAGTGATGATTTGACGAAAAATTAAAGATTTGATATATGCGGAAATTACGCAGTTGACAATTTGCAGAATTTAAGCAGTTGACGATTTGTAGAGTTTAAGCAGTTGATATTGCAGAAAATAAAACAGGTTGATACTGCAGAAAATAAGCAGTTTGATATTTGCAGAAATTTAAACAGTTAATATTTGCAGGAAATAAAGCAATTGATATTTGCAACCGACCATGTAGGCGGTAAATTGAATTTAAATTGCCGAAAGAAAATTGCAGAAAATTAAAGTGCGAATAATGTAAACAGTTGATAAGTATAGAAAATTAAACAGTTGATGGTACGAAAAATAATCATACGAAGCATACGAATATTTTTACGGAAATGCGATCCGAGATCTCGGAAAGAAATGAAAATGGGTTGGGCCCCAATTAAAAAGTGAAAGGAAATGAGAAATGGGCCAGGAATAGTGCCTGGCCCATGAAAATAAAAAAGTAAGGGTGATGGGCCAAGCCCATCACCTTGACGCATGAATATGCCATTATGGCACTATTCATTGTCACCTTCCTTGGTCACCGGCGTCACTGCCGGCGGCCAAGCTCCGACCATCCGTGGCCGAAATGGAAAACCTTCGTACCGAGTTGCTCGTCTCCTCAACGGCTTCCCGACCGTACGAACCTCGAATTTTAATTTAAAACATGCCGAGTTTAATTTTGAAAAAATGACAAAATCGTTAATTATCGAAAACTAATTAATTCACACGATTTACCTAACAATTACTTAAATTGAAAGCATGCATTTAATCTACAGCATGCGTATGAATTATTGGTATGAAGAACAACAATTTATTTAATCAAACAAATGCTAAATGAATTAAAGAAAAGAAAAGCATAAAAAAATGAAGAAAAGAAATGCTAAAAAGGCTTACTGCCAAACTTGAACTTGGGCGATTATCGCTCTAAATGAGCAATTGATCAGAGGGAGAAGAAGCAAGCTTTTCTTGCAAAGTTGGTGCCGTTTGAATGAAGGAGGGAGGCTCGTATTTATAGCCAATCAATCGCGTGGGTGAAGGACGCGGTGCTGCGCGTGGCTAGGCCAGACGTCGAGGTGGCGGAGCTAGGGTTGTCGTGGTGGCAGGTCTACGGCTAGGAAGTGACAGGCCGAAGGGACAGGACGTCGGGAGTAGGCTGCTCAGTGGCCTGCTCCACTGTTGCCTCAATTCCATGGTGCATGCACACCATGGCTCTTAATTAGTCAACCGTTGATCTGGTTGACTTTTCTTGGTTGACCAGATCAACGGTTGTGAACAAATTGCCTTTTACCTTATTTAAATGACCTCGAGCCGATTCTTGCGAGCAAACGTTCTGACTTTTCGAGCCGAAGGTACCAGCGCGTAGAGAAAAATACGACGGGTTTAACCATCTACAGCGAATGATGAGAATTTTTCGTTTAACATGTTTATTTTCTCGTTCAAAAACGCGAAACGTTCGGATGGAAAAATAATGACGTTACGCCGAAAATTACACCAAACTCTGTAGACCGTTGTGAACAAAAAAAGAGCTAGCAACTAGTTGATGGAAAACATTTCAAATTCAAGCTATTGTCCGAGTGAACTTACTCGGGTCCAATAAAAGCTCGAACGAAAATAATAATAAAAATTAAAAATACTAAAAAAATGCGCTAAAATACTAAAAATCCTAAAAATCATGAGATGACCTAAAACGAAGAAAAAACTAGCAAATGACTGCCGGATAGTTAAAAATGTGATTTTAAGGCTAAAAATAATAATGATAATAATAATAAAAATACGTGACGAAAAATTAAAAATGCTATTTCGAACGCTGACGATGATAATGACGATGCTAAAACGCGATGAAAATTTTAAAAATGCTAACGACAACAAATTAACTAAAAATGACAGTAAATTAAGTAAATAACAGAAATGCTAAAATCAATTAAAAATGGCGGTAAAATTCAGGTATCAACAGGTTGCAATACAAAGCCAGGACGTCCATTAAAGCCCAAGCGTTAGCAGACTGCATAGCAGAATGCACATTTACACAAGATCCACCGGAAGAGGAGGTAGAGGACTCAGACCTTCCGTCCCTAGGCACATACACTGACTCGTGGATCATCCACGTAGACGGAGCCAAAAACCAAGAGTTAGCTGGCGCAGGAATTTTCATGATTGGACGAAAAGACATGCAGATACGGTACGCCATCAGAATTTTGCAACCACTGTCCAATAACGCGGCTGAATACGAAGCGTTACTGGCAGGACTTAGGATAGGTAAGAGTTTCTCTGTCGAAACCACACACGACACAGGAATGGCGCGCAATCCACAACTAAAGATACGCGGAGACTCTAAACTGATAATAGATCAAGTCTTGGGGAACTCCCAAGCCAGAGAACCTATCATGATCCAATATCTCGCAAAAGTGAAGCGTGAGCTGACAGAAATACAGAAAAAAGGCACTCAAATCAGCTTTGAGCATATTCCCCGTGAGGATAACGCTGAGGCTGATAATCTTGCTAAAATGGCAGCCAACCCGGAAGCCTCCATACCTAAAGATGTATACTATGGGGAGATACTTGTACCTTCTTTCATGGAAGAACAAGTGTCGCTTTGCGTGGAAGAAGTGGAGAACGATTGGAGAATCCCTGTTGCAAAATATTTAAAGCATGATGAGTTGCCAGCAGATAACGACGAAAAAAGGAAAGTTTTGAAACAAGCGGCACGATGCACATACTACAATGGGGAGCTGATTCGGAGATGTTTCTCCCATCCAGCTGCAAAGTGCATAACGGAGCAGAAAAGCCTTCACACCTTGCGAGAAATCCATGAAAGAATATGTGGCATGCACGTGGCTGGTGACACCCTGGCAGCACAGGTTTTTCGGTCGGGATTCTACTGGCCCACTATTCGCAAAGATTATCACAACTTTGTAAAAACCTGTCAGGAATACGCTAAGATCCCCTGAAAACCTGCCGTGCAAATTTCAGAGATAGTCGCTCCTTGCCCGTTTGCCAAATGGGGAATAGATATTTTGGGCCCGTTTCCAAAAGCCAAGTCTCAATTGAAATTTGTGGTCATGGTGGTAGACTATTTCACGAAATGGGCAGAAGCAGAAGTGGTAGCCAACATCACCACTGGAAAAATCTGGCGTTTCTTCAAATATCAAGTCATAATGCGATTCGGGATACCTCGCATATTGGTCAGCGACAATGGAACGCAATTTACGAGCCAATTTTTTAGAAATCAGTGCGCAGAATTTCAGATCGAACAGAGATTCTCTTCCGTAGCGCACCCACAAACCAACGGTCAGGCAGAAGTGACCAATCGCAACATTCTCACCGGCATCAAAAGAAACCTGGAAGGTTCTAAAAAGAAATGGGCAGACAAACTGCCATACGTGATGTGGGCCTATCGCATGACCGTCAAAACCAGCACAGGAGAAACCCCTTTCGCGTTAGCCTTCGGCACAGAAGTTGTCGCGCTAGTAGAAATTGGCACTTTAAGCCTCCGAGTGGCATATTTTAAAGAAGAAATAAATGAAGAAGGTTAAGTGCTAACCTTGATGCGCTACCAGATGTACAAGAGGAGACTCTTTTGAAAACCCTACATTACAAAAGAAAAATGACACAATATCATAACAGACAAGTCAGAGAACGACTGCTCAAAATGGGAGATTTAGTACTCAGAGACAAGCGAGCGGCAGGGCAACGCATGGGAAAGCTCAGTCCAAACTGGGATAGGTCGTATTGCGTCACCCGCGTCGTCAGAAATGGAGCATATCATTTGGAAACACTCGATAGTACTCCCTTACAAAACTCTTGGAACATAGCTCGTTTGAAACTATATCATGCTAGAAACTGATCTCTCCCATTTGATAATGTTAGCATTGCTCTAACGAATGAATCAAAGCATTCCTTGTGTATGTTAACATGCAGATAACGAAGAATGCCAGGAGTGAAAATCCTATCCTTGTGATGGCTGGTCCTGATCAGACAGCTCACTAAGACGAGGCACGCCTTGGCATAAATATAGCGTTGGGAGTGAAAATCCTATCCTTGTGGCAACCGTGCTAACACAGACGAACCACTAAGATGAGGCACACCCCAACGCCCCCGGGACTGAAAATCCTATCCTTGTGGCAACCGTGCTCACACAGACGAACCACTAAGACGAGGCACGCTCCAGAGACGCGAGGTCTCAACGCTTGGAAGTGAAAATCCTATCCTTGCGATGACCGGTCCTGATCAGACGGCTCACTAAGACGAGGCACACTCCAAGATGACTGTTGGCATTTGAAATAAAGAGAGATACCCCAGCCAGTAACCGAGCGGTTGATACCCTGTGAAGTTGAGCTGGAAAGATGTCTCTATCGCAACAATAATATCATGGCAAGACCAAACTTAGCAAGGCTAAGCGATCCCCCTAACAACAAAGGGCGACATCAATCTGTACACAACATGAGCAGAGATGATATTGATTCGTCCTCTGAGACATCACCAAAGAAATAATGATAAGGCAGCGTTGGCCATACGACATGTGGAAATAATTTCCTGATTCTCAACAGAGAAAAGTGCAAGGAGAGATACTACGGAGAAGTCTATCTCAGAGGCCAAGTTATTGTGGCTATCACAGAAACACTATGTCTCTAAAGACAGAAATATCTTAACAACCCACAGGCGACGTGTTGTAATAAAGATACGTGCAAACGTCGCGGTAAATACTCACCCATTTTACACTCTTTAACATCCACCCTATTAGCCACTTTACGAGTGTCAACGCTAAAGTCCAGTTGGAGCAGCGTCTTTAACCAACCATCCTCCGGATCGGAAAGTGGTTTTCTCCTACCCCAAGCCTCATCTTTAATCTCCTCATTAAAGTCGGTCCACCACAAGGGTTCGGGCAGGTCAACAATAAAAAATCCTTCTTTCCAGCCAGAAATAGAAGACTCGAGACCCATGAGTTTCCAGGTAAATGGCTTCAGCGAGTCATCGTCATAACGGGGTGTTATCGATATTACCCCTTTACGAGAATACAACTGGAAAATATTGTGAAACAACGCTAGGGAAGGGGACTCAATTTCTTTGAACCAGCATAACGCTGCGAAAGCACTAACAACGCAAATTGCATTAGGGCTCAGTTGAGCTGGATTCAAGTCAGAATCGACCAACAACAGTTTTACAAATGGGTCAAGGGGAAGCCGAAACCCATGATTGAACAATTTGGCATACAATATCCTACTATTATCAGGCAATTCACTATTAAGGCGAAGGGGCTCAGAAGCAACTCGAACGGAGTAACCCTCAGGAAGTTGAGCATTGAACGTGGCCAATATACAATGAACTAAGGGCAAGGTATAGAGAGAAGTAGGTGTATTGTCAATCTTTTCTTCCCCAACAGATCTTTGAGAATTTTCTTCCCCAACAGACCTTTTAGAATGAGTCCTCGCCATAACTAATAAAAAGAAGGGAGTAAAAGAAGGAAATGATGTGTGTACCTTCGTCAAAGAAACACCAGGGATCCTAGAATAAAGAAGAAGGAGCGGCGCGAGTTATTTTCCAGAAAGAAGCAACGAGTGAGAAAAGAGATAAAAAAGAAAAGAGGAGGCGGGGAAAAACATTATATATAACCCTAAAGGGGTCAAAAGGCGCGACCAGTTGGCAACTGACACATGGTGAAGTGGCGTGGCGGAAGGACGCGACACGCGCGAAAGATGTAACTTTTGAAAATGGTGAGACGCTTCAGTCCTCGCTACTCCCTAGAAGGCACCTGTTTCAAACGCCTTACCGCAAGAAAGACACATGTCTTCCCTCATCATTACTTTTCGATCGCATTAATTAGGGGATTCGCAACATTTAATGCTCTAAAAAGCAGCGCCAGCTCTGGCACGCGATCTCAAGAAACGACGCGTTAGTAGAAAGACACTAACAAAGCGTAAGCAGCGTCAATAATACACCAAAACCCAACGTTTAAGAAAAGAAGCAACAAAGGTCTCACGGCGTCAACATTATTACAGGAAGAACAATGTCAAATGTCTTTAAGGTGCGATTGATTGAAGAATAAAACAAATACATATAAGAATGAAATAATAATCAAGGGGGAGATCTAGGAATCCTTCGCGGCACTCGAGTCACCCGGTAGGGGAGATCGTTGCGCGCCACCATCGCCGCCGTCACCAGTCTTCTCTCCCTCTAGGGCAGACGAGTCGTCTCTATTTTCATTAACTTTGTCCATTATGGCAGAGGCATAATCGGCAATCTTGGCCGGATCAAAGGAATCACTCTCGAAATAAGCTGCGAACCCAGAAGTGAAGGCCTTCAAGACCTTCTTTTTCCACCACTCTATCCTTAGTGGAACCCTGGAAAACTCCTCATCTCGAGCCAACATCTCTTCGTGAAGAAGAAGATTTTTCTTCTTTTCCATTGCTAACTCTGCCTCCAGAACCTCGGCTTTTGCTTTCCCTTTGGATCTCTCTCTGCTTAGCTCCTTCTGCGACTCGTCTTGAAGACACATTAGTAACCTCGCTTGGCCTAACGCCCGGTTAAGCTGGACCTTCTGAGCACACATCGCGCGAGAAAAATCCCGCAGTTCATTGTCATTGTCTTGAAGACACATTAGTAACCTCGCTTGGCCTAACGCCCGGTTAAGCTGCACCTTCTGAGCACACATCGCGTGAGAAAAATCCCGCAGCCTCGACTGCATAGTGTAAATAGCGGAAGGCATCTAGAGAATCATTCATAATGTGCCTGTAACGAGCCCTCGGCGAAAGCTGTAGAAACTTCTCTTTCTCTTTAGAAGAGCTCATCATTTTTCCTATCAAGGGCGCCGTGAATTCGTCTCTTGAGAAGGGATTTGGCACCCCTGCAGCGCGAAGACCGTCGACGCCAAACCCTGTCAAATCCATGCGATAACACGAAGTCCCTTTAGGGCCTTCAAGAGAGAGATTGACCATCGGAGTCGAAGAAGAGTCTCCAGTACTCACCTTTGAAATAGAATTAAAAAACAATTGTGGAGGAGCCTTGGGCGGCAACCCAGAAACTGGAGAAGTCGTTACCACCACATCTGGAATACAGTGAGAAATCGGAGAGTCAGGAGCGTTAGCTGGCGGAGGGGAATCTGCCACTAACGAGACTTCAGCAGCGGTAGGAAGGCTGATAGTTGGCGCGTCAGCGACTTTCACTGTTTGAGAAGTGCTTGCCACAAAAGAAACGATAGGCGTCACGGTAGCTACTACATTGGCATTGTCAGAAGAAACCCCAGTAGCCTGCTCGTTTATGTCTATTCTGAGTCACTTCCGTTGAAGTGAGGAAGCATGGCAGAGGTCTGGTTTGGTATCTATATCCTCGCTGTCGCCATCGCTATCTTCGTCGCTGTCGCTGTCAATTATTCTAGTCGCGGGCCGACTTAGATTTATACCTCTATGCCAAATCGGTAGCCAATTGTCAAGAAAATGAGATGCTTGGGTAGAGACGCCGCGCCCTAGCCCTCTCCTAACGAGTGTCTTAGTCTTCCCCCCCTAGGCGGAATGCTTCGATAACTGGAGCCCTCTATCGCACCCCCTTTTTGGATTTCCTATCCTAATGCGACGCGGGTTTGGGACGAGATGTGAGACGAAATGGGACTCATCTCACATAATGCATATGAAGTCGCCACCCTATTTTGTTTCTAGGTTTAGGGAACCTAATTGTCATGCATAAAAAATAAAAAAGCTAAGGCAAGGTGGGTCAAAACCCGAGAACAGCGGTTCGGGGTCGTGTTATGGACTCGGGAAGGTGTTAGGCACCCGAGTCACATCCTAAGACGGTTACCGGAGAAGGAGGTGTTTTATTATGTTTGTGGAACAAAACAAAAAAAGTCATAAACTACGTGATCATGCCCAATGGATTAAATTCTAATAATTCTAAATATTGAGCGTAAATATGAAAAAACGTGAATAAATAAAAGGGAAGAAACGTTTACTTCATAAAGGGGTACGGACGATTTTCCCCCTTTTTTATCAGAGTTATCGGCACGAGAAGAGGATAACTTTGAACGATTAAATATTTGGCGATTGCTGCACGCGAGCGAAAATAATTAATTACTCTGGATGAACAATTATCTAGACATGCATAGCGGGTGAAAATAAACGAGCATACAAGCATACAAAAGATAAAATAAACAATACAAGCATGCAAAAAATAAATAAACAGTACAACTGCGGAAAAATAAATAAACAGTACAAGTGCAGAAAAATAAATAAACAGTACAAGTACAGAAAAATGAATAAACAGTACAGGCGTGTGATGGCGAAAAATAAATAAGCAGTGCGAGTGCGAAAAATAAATAAATAGTGCGAGTGCGAAAATAAATAAATAGTACAGGCAGATAAAAGATCGGTACGAAAAATAAATAAATGCGATGGACTGAATAATTGGACTATGCCCACTGGGCCTAGAAATTGGGCCCATCCGTTGGGCCCATTAGCTGCAAAGCCCTTTCCCCTTGTGTTTGGGCATGGCACATGCCAAGCCCATTTCTCCTTCTTCCTTTCCTTGCCAAGCCCATAATTAATTAAAATGATGACCAGCCCAAGCCTTCTTCTTCCTTTCTCTCCCAACTCGTCCTCTTCTTCTTCCTTGGGCGAGACAGCGGTTGTGACGGGGGTGTCGCGTGCCCTACATAAATAAAAAGATTACAACTGGTCACTAAACTACAAATGAATGTAGATAGCGGCAAGAGGTTCGAACACAGGGACAAATCGGTCTGATCTTTGTTGCTCCTGCAAATGACAATAATCAACAAAGAGGTGAGAGTATGATGGGTTGAGAAACAATAAGCACGAAAATGAGATTGCATAACAGAAAACAGTAGTGAAATAAAGAAATACAGAAGAGAAAGAAAATCCCTAGTAGAGATCCTTATGTGGTGACAATTCCAAGCTAGTTGATCATTGACAATAGCATTTTCAAAACGGTTTCATAGAAGAAGTTGTGGAACCAGCTCACACTAGATTCCCAACCTGCTACAAAAGTATTTAAAAGAATCACTTCATTTTAAACACCCTAATCTTCCTAAGTTCATCCTAAGATTCTAACCCGCCACTTTGCTTTGGCTATTCCGTCCACAAAGGAATCAGAAAACTTATGGAAAAGCTCAAGAGATTGATTAAAAACAGTGAGGTCCCTCTTCTAGACATGGTAGCTGTTCGTCATCCACAAGTCTGGTCTAGTCTGGCACTTGACCCAGCTGTCACCTAGGTCGGCCCTTCTCAAGGCCTCGGGATGGGAGGGTAGTCTAGTTCAGTTCCTTCTATCAGCTTAGACCAAGCACATGCACCTCATGCCCTGCTGATTCGTCTACTACTGTTCTCTAAGAGTGATTTAATCATAAGAGAACTGACTGTAATCATTCAAATCTAAATCCAAGTTGGCCAAACTCAAACTTAAACATGAATAAATTGGAGTTAAAACAAGAAGGAGAGAAATATGAAAAACGTTTTTATTGAACATCAAAGAGTCTCACAACCTACTGGAATTATCAACCACAAGATCCCTACCAGGAATGGAGGTTCTTAGTTACAAAACATAATGGAAAATGATACAAGAAGTGCAAAACCAAAAATACAAAAAGCTGGAAAATCTGGAAAATATGGAGCGCTGATTTTCTCCACACGTTCCCCTCCTGTCCTAATAATTCCCCCCTTCTCTCTTAGCTTCGTTGTCCTATTAATAGCCATTCTTCTTCTCCTCTAGTAGACTTCAAAGGTCCAGCCTTCACCATAAAATAATTACAGCACTCACAAACATGTGCTACCAAACCAGGCTGGAGCTGGGCACTACATCACTTTTGGAGAGAATATTCATGAATAATGCAAAGGGAATGTTTCGTCATTCTTCCATTGATGTCCCCTCGGTGCTTTTGCAAGGTGGAAGAGGGAATCCAAGCACTAACACTCGTTCTCAAGTCCTCCAGGTTCCAGGCTGGCTGAACCAGCACTCACAAATTAAATACAAAAATACGCCCAGTGCTGTCCAGGCTGGAACTCTGACAGGTCGCTTCATGTCAAGGCCTCGAGAAGAGCTGATTTCGGCAAAATAGTGAAGTGGCCTTGGGACGAATGGACCAAATTCAAGGCAGCAAAGCTGAAAACGAAACTCCATCACCGATTGATTGTTTTAAGCTCTAATCTTCAAGCTTTCTGCTCCTTTCCTTCAGATTGATGCTCCAAAGGCTGTTTATAGAGAAAGGAAGCAAAAGGGCTTAAAGTAGCATAATTATTATCTCAATTAATAATAAAGGAGACAATAAAACATCCAAAATAAACCATCAATCAGCTGCAATCGGAGATGGAGCACGGCGGCGATCAGGCAATGACGGGGCAGCGGTGGCAGCAGCTCCGGCAACAGCAGCCGAGCAGCAATGGGCAGAGTAGCAGCAGCGGCACGACCCAGCAACGGTGGCGGCAGCAGGGCTGCGTCGTCATCTTCAACCTCCAGCGCCGGTGAGGTAACAGCGGTGGAGCTCAACAGCAGGCAGCATTCGGCAGTAGGCAACGTACGACAGGGCAGCGGCGTGCAGGACAGCGGCGGCGGCAAGACAGTAGCAGCGACGAGGAGACTGCGACGCAGCGGTCAGGCGAGCAGCGACAGAGCAAAGCAGCGGCGAGGAGGTGGTGGTCAGGCGAGGCTGCAGCAGTACGACGGCGAGGGATGGCTGCGTTTCTCTCCTTCTTCTCGGCGGCAAATGGCAAGCTTGCTTTCGCCGACCGTCAAACCTTCGAAACTCCTCCCCCCTCTATTGAGAAAATTTCCTTAGCTATTTATGGAGATTGAGCGCCGAATGAGGGAGTAGAGATGATGATGATCCTGGTTAGATAGTAGGGTAGGCTTGGAAAATGGAAAGGGTGAGGCTCGAAGAGGAGAACAGTAAGGCGGTTTGAGGATTAGGCTCGTGCATGAACCAAATGAAAAATGATGCATGCCTACGTGTTAATTACCTCAACCATTTGATCTTGGTTGACTTTCAAAAGTCAACTAGATCAATGGTTGAGATGAAGTCTTGATTTATTATTTAATTATTCAGTTTAAGTAGATGATACGAGCAATTTTGCGAGAAAATGAATATAAACTCAAGCTGAAAATGTTAAAACGTATAATAAAATAAAATAAACTAATTAGCACGCAGTAAGTGACGAAAAGTTTGCTACATAGTTCGATAAAAAATATTTACTTATAAGCAATAAAAGTTCGAGCGTAATAAAATACTAAAATAAAAATTGAGTGAAATGAAAAAAGATAGCACGAGTTAGAAGAATAATAAAAATTATGTAGCTAATGACCAAAGTTGTTCGACCATCGGCTTCGCGAACTTGACTCGGGAACCGATATGGGTTCGAACGGAAAAAGTGATAAAAAAGCGAAAAAAATGTATGAAATAAAACTTAAATGACATTAGGCGTGAAAATAAACATCAGTTAGATAAAAATAAATGGATGTGTGATTTTAGAAAAATGACGTATAAAAATGTGAAAGACAAAAAATTTAAAATCCAAAATCGGGTAGCAACAGTTGACCCCTCTTTACTGTCTTATCAAAAATTCAGTGTAACCGAGATTTTTGATAAGCAGTAAAGATGGTTGCTCCCGAACCAGCAATGGTTTGAAAAGATGCAAAGTGTAAATGCACTCCCTGATAATGGGATGGAAAGTAGATGCAGAAATATAAGTGACTTGTCCCTGATAATGGGATGAAAAGTAAATGTAGAAATGTAAATCAGGTAGGGCGAGGGTAGCACTCGCAGTCCGTACCTTGTGCAGAAAAGTAAATCAGGCAGGGCGAGGGTAGCACTCGCAGTCTATACCTTGGTGCAGGAAAGTAAAGTGCGAAAATTGTAAACTCAGCGCCGTCGAGGGTCGCACTCGTAGGCCGTCGCAGATCGATGCAGAAAAGTAAACTTCAGCTACGTCGAGGGTCGCACTCATAGGTCGTAGCTGATTGATGCAGAAAAGTAAATGCAGAATGATATGGTGGGAATTTTGAAAGGAGATAGTGCATAAATTTTAACGCAAGCTAAAGGAGTGTGAATGCAGACAGAAAGTAGTTTGCGAAAAGTAAAGTGCGTGAGGATGAACAAAGGCACATGTTATGGGGACGAACCGCTTACAACATGTTAGAAAGACATCGCGTAGGGACGAATTGCTTCCGCGACCTAAAAAGACGCATGTCGTGGGGACGAACCGCTTACAACATGTTAGAAAGACATCGCGTGGGGATGAATCGCTTACGCGACCTAAAAAAATGCATGTTGTGGGGACGAACCGCTTACAACATGTTAAAAAGACATCGCGTGGGGGCGAACCGCTTACGCGACCTAAAAAGACGCATGTTGTGGGGACGAACCGCTTACAACATTCAGACAGAAAGACATCGTGTGGGGGCGAACCGCTTACGCGACCTAAAAAGACGCATGTTGTGGGGACGAACCGCTTATAACATGTTAAAAAGACATCGCGTGGGGGCGAACCGCTTACGCGACCTAAAAAGACGCATGTTGTGGGGACGAACCGCTTACAACATTGAGACAGAAAGACATCGCGTGGGGGCGAACCGCTTACGCGACCTAAAAAGACGCAAGTTGCGGGGACGAACCGCTTACAACATTCAGACAGACGCATGTTACGGGACTGAGCCGTGTCAACATTCAAACAAAAGCATAACAGACGCATGTTGCGGGACTGAGCCGCGTCAACATGTTAGAAAGACATCGCGTGGGGGCGAACCGCTTATGAGACCTAAAAAGACGCATGTTGTGGGGATGAACCGCTTACAACATTCAGACAGACGCATGTTGCGGGACTGAACCGCGTCAACATTCAATGCAGGAAAGTAAATTAAGATTAGGACATACCTTTGCTTTGACATTGGTTGATTATAACGTACCTTTGCTTTGATGCTGGAGATATGTGGTCTTCTTTGACAATGAGAACGAATGATGATCTCGGATAGTGAGATCAGCTGATCTTCTCTCGGATAATGAGGAAGATGTCACTCTGATAGTGAGGACGGATGATGATCTCTGAACATTTGAGGAAGATAGTCACCTCGGACGTTTGAGGAAGATAGTCACCTCTGGACGGTTGAGGAAGATAGCCACCTCTGGACGGTGTGAGGAAGATAGTCACCTCTGGACAGTTTGAGGAAGATAGTCACCTCTCGACGGTAGGAGGAAGATAGTCACCTCTGGACGGTTTGAGGAAGATAGTCACCTCTGGACGGTGTGAGGAAGATAGTCACCTCTGGACGGTTTGAGGAAGATAGTCACCTCTAGACGGTTTGAGGAAGATAGTCACCTCTGCACGGTTGAGGAAGATAGTCACCTTTGGACGGTGTGAGGAAGATAGTCACCTCTGGACGGTTTGAGGAAGATAGTCACCTCTAGACAGTTTGAGGAAGATAGTCACCTCCGGACGGTGTGAGGAAGATAGTCACCTCTCTGGACTGTTTGAGGAAGATAGTGATCTTCTCTCGGATACGGAGGAAATCATTTAAAAAGACACATGCTAATGTCGTTCTGGGAGAAGATGAAATGCTTTATTTGGATATTGATTTGATGGTGGGGGAAATTGACCGCCGCATAAAGGTTTGAAAGGTGGGTTTTCGAACCGCCACATGAAATTTGGAAAGGTGGGGTTTTGAACCGCTACACAAAAGTTTATTGAAAGGTGGGGTTTTGGACCGCCACGCAAAGTTTGAAGAGTGGGGTTTGAACCGCCACACAAATTTTATTGAAAGGTGGGGTTTTAGACCGCCACACAAAGTTTGAAGAGTGGGGTTTGAACCGCCACACAAATTTTTGAAATGTGGGGTTTTGAACCTCCATGCAAAGTTTGAAGAGTGGGGTTTGTACCACTACGCAAAGTTTGAAGAGTGGGGTTTGAACCGCCACACAAATTTTTGAAATGTGGGGTTTTGAACCTCCACACAAAGTTTGAAGAGTGGAGTTTGAACCGCCACACAAATTTTATTAAAAGGTGCGGTTTTGAACCTCCACACAAAAGTTTGAAAGGTGGGGTTTTGAACCGCCACACAAATTTTTAAAATGTGGGGTTTTGAACCTCCACACAAAAGTTTGAAAGGTGGGGTTTTGAACCACCACCTAAAGTTTTGATATGTGGGGTTTTGAACCACCACACAAAAGTTTGAAAGGTGGGGTTTTGAACCTCCACACAAAAGTTTGAAAGGTGGGGTTTTGAACCGCCACCTAAAGTTTTGATATGTGGGGTTTTGAACCACCACACAAAAGTTTGAAAGGTGGGGTTTTGAACCGCCACGCAAAGTTTGAAGAGTGGGGTTTGAACCGCCACATAAATTTTTGAAATGTGGGGTTTTGAACCTCCACACAAAGTTTGAAGAGTGGGGTTTGAACCGCCACACAAATTTTTGAAATGTGGGGTTTTGAACCTCCACACAAATTTTATTGAAAGGTGGGGTTTTGAACCGCCACCTAAAGTTTTGATATGTGGGGTTTTGAACCACCACACAAAAGTTTGAAAGGTGGGGAAGCGTGATTCGCCACACCAAGTTGATTGTGGAGTGGTAACGTACTCCATTCGGATGTTTGGTTGGATGACGGGGAAGCGTGATCCGCCGTACGAAGTTGAGTGGGGAGTGATAACGTGCTCCATTCGGGTTTTCATTGGACGGTGGGGAAGATGGGTCGCCACACGAAGTTGATTAAGGAGTGGTAACGTACTCCATTCGAATGTCGATAGGAAGGTGGGAAAGATGGATCACAATGTGAGATTCCACTAACGGGTATCTATATCCTGCAAATAGGGAGGAAACAAACACGAAGCAACAATGGGTGGAAAAAAAGAAAGCAATTGATAAATGGGAATAATGAAATCAAATCATATATGTTATATATGAAAGTATTCCCACACTATCCTAAGGTTTGCCCCCAATATTTTATGAAAACCACTTCCCTATCAAGAGAAGGTTCAACAAGTTTATGCATTTCTGGAGAACATGTCATCCAGTTTCTATCATATAAGCATGCTTGATACAAGCCTAGAAAAGCATTTGCATCTTGCCCAGGAGATAACGACCTCAAGGACAAGACTTTCCCACAACATGTAGATGTAAGCAATCCTCACCGGATACTGGTGTTTGCGCTCATACTCAGAAATAGGGCTACGTGTTTACACTCATAAAAATGCAACAAACGTAGCACAACGTCAGATTTGCAATGTCAATCCGAGTGAATAAACCTCATACGAAGATGCACATGTATGGGCCTTCATATAATCGAAAGGACTTTGCTGGGGAGGAGAAGTGAATATATTTTTCAATGAACAGGGCCTGTTGATTGGCCGCAGCGAGGGTAAAGTGCACAAGTCCTTCAGTCTTTGCTGGGGATGCTTCTTCCCGTGATTACTTTGAGGGGGTAGCGGTTGGATTCTTGGATCCTTACTAGAGATGCTTTCCTTCTTGATCTTTCTGAGGACAAGGCGCTCCAGTTCTTTGATCTTCATTGAGGATGCCCCTTCTTGATTGCTTTGAGGCACTATGCCCAAGTTTTGAATTTTCATTGGGGATGCCCCTTTTCCTTTGGAGATCACTCTGTTGTGGACTAAGTGCATCAGTCCTTGGATCTTTGCTAGGAATGCTCCTTCTTGATTGCTTTGAGGGCACTATGCCCAAGTTTTGGATTTCCACGGGAGTGACTTTTTTCAATGGAGAGCTGACCCTGGGGCCCCTTTTGCACTTGCTTTTGCTTTTGTTTTGTAGTGTTCTTTGAACACTTTTGGTTTTTTTGATTTTTTTTTATTTGATTTTTTTTCAAACACAAAACACATCAGCAAGCAAAGCAAGTACAATTTTCATGCTGACTTTCTTCAGTTCTGGTTTAAGGTCGAGGCCTTTGTCTCTTGTTTTTGTTCGGCCTTGTTCCAGCGCTGGCCATAAATAATCCCTAGACTTTTGCATCCCTGATTGCGCAAACCGAGTTCGCTGTGCACCCTCCCTCGAGTTAGCCGTCTCAGTCAAACACTGCTCATTGTCTTAAAAAAATGAAAATGGAAGAAAGAGCAAAGTCCAATGTCATTTTACTGTTATCCCATATCTAATGGTGCATGTACCCTGGATATTATGCAAATCCAACTAGCACTTAGTCAGGCATTTGCACTCATGAAAGAAGTATGGCGTGAAGGCCCAAAATGCTCACAGGGATGTGTTTACGGCTGCTTATATCTAAACATGTTGCAGATATAAAAGCTAGCAGGCGAGATCATGCATGTCATACAATTTCAAATGGATGCACCAGTTATCCATGATGCAGTAACATGTTGAACATGCTCAATCTAGGGAAGGTTTGAAAATTTTGAAGGTAGTGTGGATTTCATTCAAAGAATTTTGTAACAAATCTTAACAGTTTTAGCAATTCTACAGAAAAAAATGTGAGGGTATAACTATTCACGAGAATCTATGAATAATTGAAAAGAATTGGCCCCCCAATGTGGGAATGAATGCAGAATGATTGTACAAAAATTCCAGAGGCGGAGAGGAAAGTGGACTTCTCTGATATGTGCAGTAAAAGTGTTGAGGTCGGCGCAAGGCGCTGCTGCGGAAATATGAATGTAAACCTTATTCTGACGTTGATGCCCACTGCAATGTTCATGTAGATTGATACCAGGGCAGGGCGCCACAATGGATGAAAATAGGGGGAACTGAACCGCCGCCATGGATGAAAGTGGGGCGTTTCCAAAAGGTTGCCCCCGGTGTAGAATGCATTATGGACTTCCCTGATACATGTGGCAGGGCAGTAAGGGCACACCGAATGGTTATTCAAGAGTCGATAAGAGGAAGATTCCTTTATCTCGCTGATCATTATGCAAGTAACCATGGTATGGTTTGAGTTCCTGCAAAAATAAAGGGAAACAATGGGTAGGACTGAAGGGCGATTCAGGAAAATGAGCAATGCCATCAATAGGTTTTAGACTCTCCCTTTTCTAGTGAGGCTTTATGCAGGTACTCCCGGTATGATTTGGATGCTTAGACATCAAGGCTCCCTGACGCTCCGCTGATGCCCACTTGGATGCGTTTAGTAATAACTGAATCACTTCTGGAGTTGATCAAATCACCAAGGAAAGACAAACTCGAGATTGGGTGTTTGTAGAATGTGGTGGTCTGCAAAGAGATCAGCTCATTGTAGCGAATGAAGAACCATTTTGAAATCCTTCCTGTTTCGCTTCTTGACTGTTCTAGACGAGGAGACATCCTTTGTGCTGGGGGATGACCCATTGCTGACTTGACGACTTGTTCAAGAAGCATGACTTGAACATCATTCTTGGTAATGGAAGAGAATTCTTGATTAACTAGAGATTCAGATGGTCATTGGGGGAACCTAATCAGTTATTTCCTTGCAGGGAAACCCCAACACTTCAGCTTTTGCGGCAAGGGATTGCGGATGAGTGCAACTTCCCTTAAAGTCAGCATTTAGTGGTCCACCATTTATGGGATTGATCTTCACATGACCATCATCGTGTATATGCACAAAGAGAACTTGCAGAGAATGGAGTTGTTGACCAAATTCAAAGCATGAAAGATTTAACCATGGTTGAGCTTCGAACTTGCAGTCGAGGGCTAGATGAGCGTGAATATCGTTGTAGCACCGAGTCGGAATGCATTAAGTATGTGGATTAGGGTCCCGAGGGGAATTGTTCAAGAGTTGATAGGAGGAGTGTTCCTCTACACCTGCTTCAGCGAGGATGTGAAGGCGATGGACGAAATGAGCTTTTTGTGGTGAATTACCGCTCCCTATGCCTTGCCTCCCGGTAAAAATGGGCTCCCCCATTGATGTTCCCTGTTGACTTCTTTTGGTTATCATTCCAACCGTTTGCCCCCAGTCTATAAGTTGCATTGCACCATTTTGGATAAGGAGGTCATATAGGTTGGAGTGGGCGCGGTTTGCTCTGCTGCCAAGAGATGCTCGTAGATTTCCCCTGCAGGGAGGGAGGAAAGGTGGCATTAGTTCCCGATTCCCGTGATTATTTTAGTTTCTCGAATGACCTGATGGGTCAAATGGTCTTCGTCGTACGGGTTGCGGCACATGCAGTGAAGGAGGTCATCTGTAGCCAGGCTAATGTCTTCTTTACCAGGGAGTGTGCTTTGAGGTGTTATTTCTGCTGCAGAACCACAAATCGCTTCCCAACTTAGTTCGTTGTTCGATGCGGCTGAATCTGATGCCCCCAAGAGGCTGAACTTTTGGCGATTTAGGCTTTATGAGTTGAATGGAATGGGCCCGAGATGGGTGAAAATATTGAGATCCTGTGCGGATGGTTAAACGGCTTTGAAGCGAGAGGAAATAGTGAGGTTTTGGCCATGTCTCCTTCTTGCCGAGATCGAGTGTGAGCCTAGTCAAAGGGGCCCCAATGGGTGTATCACCTTGTTTGACGGTGGCGATAGTAGTGTTCGGGATAGCAGATGCGATGTGCTGAAGGGGATTTAGATTAAAGAACAATGGTTGCCACGAACCGGGAGATGATGGGGTATGGAAGTAACAACGACTGCAGATGAAGCAGATGGCTTGCCCATTTGAGCAAAACAGGCGTAAAAACCAGGTGGAAAGATCAATTGTTGCCCCTTCTCACCCTTTTTCGGCTTGTTCAACCCTTGTCATAGCAACCCGAACTTGTTCTTCCAATTCGGTTATCTTGACTTTCAATGCCTCCTCCGTTCTACCATGCTCTGTCATCTTCCGTGTTTGACGTCTAATCGCGTGAATCTTGCGGGGAATAGTTTGCTTTTGGGGAGCAATGTTTTCCTGAAAAATAAGCAGGTGAAATAATTATAAGTTTAAGCAATGATTGTATGCAAAATCTCATCCCGGGGTCTTCACGCTGCGAGAGAAAGAGAGGGTAAGTACAATAACAACGATAATATAGGCATCATAAAAAAATCACAAACATAGAGAATTATGGAAATAATTGAGGTAAAATTATAAACATGGGAAAATCGCAAAAGAATTTGCATATGAAAAATTGCAAAAATTTTCTGCATACATGGAAAAATTTACACAGAGAATTTTTGGAAACGTTTGTCAATGTAAAAAATCGGGGGAAAAGTTGTACCCGTGGAGCAATTTACGGAGAAATTGCACACGTAGGAAATATTACAAAAATCATGGAATTTTTTAGAGAAACGTGACTCAGGTGGAAAAACTACGAAAATATTTAATATACGTGGAAAAACTGCGGATAAATTTGACACACGTGGAAAAATTGTGGAGAAATTTGGAAGCGTGAAACAATTGTACACGTAAAAGATTGCGGAAAAATTTGTGGATATTGAGAAATTGTGAAAAAATTGTAAACATGGAGACATTGCATGAAAACTTACAAATATGGAGAAATTACGAAAAAATTATAAATGCGACAAATTTACGAAAAAATTTGCCAAAGTGGAGATTTTACGGAAAAAATTTACAACATGGAAAATTTGCGGAAAAAGATTTCCAATGTGAAAATTCACGAAAAAATTTATAAACGTGGAGAAATTGTGAAATTAGTGGTAAAATGTGCAAAAATTTGAGAAATCATTTGTAAAATGGGAAAAATTTGAGAAATCAGTTATGAAAATGAAACACAGTCACAATATACTCATTTCAATATGATACATATGCTGGGGTGACATCTACTACTTCTAACTGGCTGGAAGGCTCCCAGACGATACCATAGAAGTGGTCCCTCAGTAAATGGATACGTGATTGCTTACCGAAACATCAAAGAATCGGGGCGCTCACCCATTTAGGGGTTCAAGTCCGAGTTTAGCGTTCGTGAAAGCTCACCAGGGCGTGGGCCCCAGGACTTCACTACTAACCTCCTAATCTTATTTGGAAATTCCCGGCAATAGGGATTATGCGTGGATATGCATATGCAATGACAGTTTATCAAAGCGAGTAACACTTAATCATGTGAGCAATTTAATAATCATGCATAGAAATAATGTGATAATACAACAATTTATCATATCAATAATTAATCATATACAAAAAAAATCATATGAAACAAATTCGACAATTTATTGAAAAAACAAACACCTCAAAAAAAATCCGGCTCCGACCATATTGTCCCCAGTGAAGTCGCCAAACTATCGCACCCTCTTTTTGGATTTCCTATCCTAATGCGACGCGGGTTTGGGACGAGATGTGAGACGAAATGGGACTCATCTCACATAATGCATATGAAGTCGCCACCCTATTTTGTTTCTAGGTTTAGGGAACCTAATTGTCATGCATAAAAAATAAAAAGCTAAGGCAAGGTGGGTCAAAACCCGAGAACAGCGGTTCGGGGTCGTGTTATGGACTCGGGAAGGTGTTAGGCACCCGAGTCACATCCTAAGATGGTTACCGGAGAAGGAGGTGTTTTATTATGTTTGCGGAACAAAACAAAAAAAGTCATAAACTACGTGATCATGCCCAATGGATTAAATTCTAATAATTCTAAATATCGAGCGTAAATATGAAAAAACGTGAATAAATAAAAGGGAAGAAACGTTTACTTGATAAGGAGGTACAGACGATTTTCCTCCTTTTTTATCAGAGTTATCGGCACGAGAAGAGGATAACTTTGAACGATTAAATATTTGGCGATTGTTGCACGCGAGCGAAAATAATTAATTACTCTGGATGAACAATTATCTAGACATGCATAGCGGGTGAAAATAAACGAGCATACAAGCATACAAAAGATAAAATAAACAATACAAGCATGCAAAAAATAAATAAACAGTACAACTGCGGAAAAATAAATAAACAATACAAGTGCAGAAAAATAAATAAACAGTACAAGTACAGAAAAATGAATAAACAGTACAGGCGTGTGATGGCGAAAAATAAATAAGCAGTGCGAGTGCGAAAAATAAATAAATAGTGCGAGTGCGAAAATAAATAAATAGTGCAAATGCGAAAATAAATAAATAGTACAGGCAGATAAAAGATCGGTACGAAAAATAAATAAATGCGATGGACTGAATAATTGGACTAGGCCCACTGGGCCTAGAAATTGGGCCCATTAGTTGGGCCCAATAGCTGCAAAGCCCTTTTCCCTTGTGTTTGGGCTTGGCTCATTTCTCCTTCTTCCTTTCCCGTTTGGGCTTGGCAAGGCCAAACCCATAATTAATTAAAATGATGACCAGCCCAAGCCTTCTTCTTCCTTTCTCTCCCAACTCGTCCTCTTCTTCTTCCTTGGGCGAGACAGCGGCTGCAATCGGAGATGGAGCACGGCGGCGGTCAGGCAACGACGGGGCAGCGGTGGCAGCAGCTCCGACAACAGCAGCCGAGCAGCAACGGGCAGAGTAGCAGCAGCGGCACGACCCAGCAACGGTGGCGGCAGTAAGGCTGCGTCGTCATCTTCAACCTCCAGCGCCGGCGAGGTAGCAGCGGTGGAGCTCAGCAGCAGGCAGCGTTCGACAGTAGGCGGCGCACGGCAGGGCAGCGACGAGGAGACTGCGACGCAGCAGTCAGGCGAGCAGCGACAGAGCAAAGCAGCGGCGAGGAGGTCGTGGTCAGGCGAGGCTGCAGTAGTACGGCGGAGAGGGATGGCTGCGTTTCTCTCCTTCTTCTCGGCAGCAAATGGCAAGCTTGCTTTCGCCGACCGTCAAACCTTCGAAACTCCTCCCCCCTCCATTGAGAAAATTTCCTTAGCTATTTATGGAGATTGAGCGCCGAATGAGGGAGTAGAGATGATGATGATCCTGGTTAGATAGTAGGGTAGGCTTGGAAAATGGAGAGGGTGAGGCTCGAGGAGGAGAACAGTAAGGCGGTTTAAGGATTAGGCTCGTGCATGAACCAAATGAAAAATGATGCATGCCTACGTGTTAATTACCTCAACCATTTGATCTTGGTTGACTTTCAAAAGTCAACTAGATCAATGGTTGAGATGAAGTCTTGATTTATTATTTAAATTCAATTTAAGTAGATGATACGAGCAATTTTGCGAGAAAATGAATATAAACTCAAGCTGAAAATGTTAAAACGTATAATAAAATAAAATAAACTAATTAGCACACAGTAAGTGACGAAACGTTTGCTACATAGTTCGATAAAAAATATTTACTTATAAGCAATAAAAGTTTGAGCGTAATAAAATACTAAAATAAAAATTGAGTGAAATGAAAAAAGATAGCGCGAGTTAGAAGAATAATAAAAATTATGTAGCTAATGACCAAAGTTGTTCGACCATCGACTTCGAGAACTTGACTCGGGAACCGATACGGGTTCGAACGGAAAAAAGTGATAAAAAGGTGAAAAATGTATGAAATAAAACTTAAATGACATTAGGCGTGAAAATAAACATCAGTTAGATAAAAATAAACGGATGTGTGATTTTAGAAAAATGACGTATAAAAATGTTAAAGACAAAAAATTTAAAATCCAAAATCGGGTAGCAACACCCCCGGATGCGATAATACGTATTTATATCTAGCAAGGTGTTAGCTTGATCTAACTCGCTTCTGGACAGCACCACTGGGTTTGCCCAGAGGGGGCTTATAAGCTCTTGATTAAAACCCGGACGCCATAAATGGGACGGTAGCTCGAGGATGAAGAAACCACTTTTCCAGTGAGCCACAACTCCCTCAAAGCCACGAAACCACTGCCAGAACGACTGCACGAACGCGTCATTCCACCTTGGAGTAATATCGATTAAACAGTTGCGACAGGTCATGTTAAAGAATTTGCAAAATAAATTGAGAGATGGGGTAAAAATGTTCTTCAGTTCGCAAGCGCGAAGGAAGGCATAAACCCCACAGCAGGAAGAAGGGGTTATCTGGGCAGGATTAAGCTTATGTTCGCGCAGCAATGTTAGTATTGAAGCATGGATTGGGAAACGAAAACCATAAAGGAACATTTTAAAGTAGACTAGCCTACAGTTTCCCCACAGTGGATCGTGAAGCCGCATGTTACCCTCAGGAATGGTAGGGTCATGTCCAAGGGGAAAAGTAATACCGTGTTCCTCTAATTCAGCCTTTAAAATCGTCTCACACTAGAAGATACTGGGTGTTTGTTCGATTTCTAGATCCATGGGTCTCTAGAAAATCCGACTAGTTCTACTCCTAACCATAATAAACCGGCGAAGGGCGGCAGACGGGCAAGAAGTTCTTCCAGAGAAAACAAAGAGAAGAGAAGAGAGAAAATTTAAAACGAGGGCAAAAAGTGTTAGAAAGAGAAAATGGTCCCTTCTTAAAAGACTAAGTGTCACCGCATTAATTGAACTACCAGTCGTGCGAGGATGCGTGTAAAGGAAGTTGGCCACGTGGAATCATATCAAAGGGTTTAAAAACAAGCAGTTATTTGCCACAACTTACCAAACGACGGTTAATTTTGACCAAGTCAAAACAATCGTAGAGCGATTGACTCAGCGAGGCTAACGTCTTTGCATTAGCCATCAACAAAATGAAAATGCTGACAAGAGAACATAGTGGCAAAAGAAAGAAAAATAGAGAACATCAGTTTATTCATACGGCATCTACAATGCGCCTAACGCCAGGGCACTAATCCTCATCAGGCCAGTATATGTCATAGTAGAAAATGTCGTCTTCATCTAAGAACGGCAGATCTCCGTTGAAATGGGGAAAAGGCTCGTCAACTCTCTTCTCTTGACCTAACAGCGCTGAACCCGACCCTTCCGCAATGTTAGCATCCATTGCTTCAGAACCAACGTCACGAGAAAAAACTTTTGCTGGAAAATGATTAACATGAGAAAATGGTTCATCACCCTTTCGCGCAGGGGCCGTAGAGAAAGCAGAAGGTGTGTTAACCATTTTAGAAACCTTCCTCTTTGACCTTTCGCGACCTTCACGACGAGGGAATTGCCTTTTCAGGCATGAAGGAGATGGAGGACCATCAGAATCTAGAGAAGTTGGAGGAGTAGATGGAGGCTCGCGCTCAGCAATCTCCATATAATGCGAATTGAGGCAATCTGGGTAGACAAATAAGAAGAAGAAGATGAATAGAAAAAAAGAGAGTGATAAGAGTTTGATGTTCGACAGTCCCAGGGCCGGCCGCCAGGCTAGGGGCGGTAGGAACAGTGTCATATCCCCTTGGTGTATACAGTGCTCTGGCCCTATCGCTAGGTGCGATGGCGGAGATGTCGCTAGAGTGATGTCAATAGTTATCATAAGCCCAACTGAAAATGAGCCCGAGTGTTTACCAAGGGCTACTGCCTCATCTTCAGTCTTGTCTCTTCAAGGGTTTCTGCATTAATGAGGGCTCGACAGTCGATAAGCACATCTTTCCAAAACACCTTTTTTTCTGCGTCTATAAATAGGCCTTTTTTCTGCACTTGTCTTCACAACTCTCTTAGCTTTCTTCGCCTCTCTTTGCTCAATGGACGAAGTTACCAAAAACCTTCTGCTCTCCAAGGCCCATACGCTGAGGAATTTGACTCAGGCGGACATCGATTTTCTGGGGTCGTTGAGCACTAAGACTTCTGAGGATATCTTGGAGCTCCAGGGGATGCTGACCCCCCTGCAGGCTAGGCAGAATGTTGTCACCATGGAGGACTTCAGCCCTGTGGAGAAGGCGGTGAAGCTGTCGGTGGTTGTCTCTCAAATTCAGCTACTCATTACTATGCTGCAGCACAGGAAGGATTTGCTGGGGTGCTGCCTGAAAGGCATGAGGGCCTGCTCTTCCGAATTGACCACTCTTGCGGATGCCCTGAGGGATATTCCCTTTATGGAGTGGGAAGACGATGATGCTGGGTCGAATGTCTGACCAGCGGTGGGGACCCTTCTGCTATGCCTCTTTATGTTTCCTTTGGTGCCATCTTATGTAATCCCGGGCCGTTAGGCCCTTAAATAAATAAAATGGTTTTTTTGTTATACTGCCGCGTTGTTGACATTTTTCTCCTTGTATGGTATCTTTTTGGAAAAATAACATCTTCATGTGGTAAAAAGGAGTTTAGTGTCCCCTGGGATCCCGCACCCTTTCTTTTGCTTGACCGGTAGATGATAATAAATGTCTCTCCCAACCGTTTCCAAATTTATTCCGCGCCGTTTCTTCAGTGTTAAGAGATTGGGCGGTTGTCTCGGCGCCTTTTGGTTGGCGCAGACTTCCAACAGTTGCGGTTGTGAAATCTGATCTCTTCACCCCTATGGCTATTGCTCCTGAATGTATTAACTATTCTTGAAAACACGCGAAAAGGTAAGAGCGCTTCCTTGTCTTGGCTATATAATGGGGCTCTTCTCTCTTTTTCCTGTTCATCCCTCTTCTTTGTTACTACGGATACCTCTATGGCTGACTCTCGCTTCTTGTGCACTACTGCTCGTGACTCTCCGCCAACTCCTCCGACCTCCCCAGACTCAGACAACCCTCCTCCATCGCGCCCCGTGGAGGCCCACCAAACATAAGGGTCGTAAGAGACCGAAAAGGCCGACGAAGAAGATCTTCGAGTCTTTCTTTGCCGGTTATGAACCTCATTACTCCGTGTTGCAGAGAGATGATGAGGTATCGATGCCTGTCAACCGCTCTCCTCTTGGGAAAAGAGTTCCCATTCATAACATCGATTCGAAGTCAACAACGTCCACTATCAGGGGGGATCTCCATACCGCTTCAATAGAGGAGGCTGCTCCCGCGACAAGCCCTGTGTCTAAGCTTAGCCGAAGGCCCTGCAGGATTGACGAACCTTTTCCTCCTTACAATAGTGGGTTGCCATCGTCCCTGGAGGACTATGATTATTGCTATGACATGGACTGGGCTGACGAAGATTGACGATGTTATGTTTGTTGTAGATGCCGCTGACTCTTTTGAATAAATGAATAAAAATAGTATTTTGTTGTTTCTTCTTTATTTCTCCATGGTGTCGTCTCGTGAGGTAACTGACGCTGACCAGCCAGTTATCGCTTCACATGACCATTTTTTTTGACTTCTTGTAATTCACGATCCTTCCTTTACGAGGTTCGAGGCGAGTGCTTGACTTTAAGTTTCCTGTCAGAACCTTTCCACGTGTTGCATTTATTTTACACATGTCCTGCTACGATGGGTTGCCTGGTCGTCTAGCTTTCGACCGTCTCTCTTAAAAGGAAAATTCGTTCTTTCTTTCTACTCTTTTGCTCTTCTTTTAAATTTTACATCTCTCTTCACTTTTTCACTCGCTCCGAGGAAATTATCTCGTTCGTATCCAGACGATCCACCTATTAACTTCGCTCTCCTTTTTCAAGGTATTCTGCTCAATCTTGCTTTGATTTTCCTTTTGCTACTTATCTGTCATGCCTCGCACAAGATCTCAGTCCAACTCTCTGGTTATTCCCGGGGCAGTCTCTCTAGATCCTGAAATCGAAAACACCCCTAGCATCTTTACTTGCCCCACTGTTCTGCGTCTCGAATTAGAAAGCAATGGTATTACTTTCCCCAAGGATCACCGTCCTTCTATTCCTACTAGCACTATGAGTCTCCATAGTAGGCTTTGGGGGACTCGTAGGATGCTTTATTTTAAGATGTTTCAGTATGGGTTCCGCCTCCCTGTTCATACCACACTGGAGAACGTACTGCGCGAGTATGGGCTTAACCCTGCACAGATCACCCCTTCCTCGTGGAGTGGCATCTACGCTTTCCTCCGCGCTTGCGAGCTGAAAGATATTCTCGTTCCCTCTGTCGCTTTGTTTCGCAAGTTTTTGACTCTAGTCTATCGCAACGGCTTCGTTGATATTACCCCAAGGTGGGGTGATGCCTTAGTCGGGCCTTTTTGGCAAAGATTTCAAGGATTTGAGGAGAGCGTCGAAGACTGGAAGAGTGGTTTCTTCATTGTCGAATTACCCTCTCGTCTGTGGCGCTCTGGTTTCAACCTGGATGTCGTTGATTGGGTGAAACTAGTAGTTCTATCTAGGGAAGAATTAGGCCAGGTCAACGCCTTGCTGGAGATGGAGTCGTCCTTCCAGATTCGAAACTTTGCCTTGTATAGGCCTTTGTCTGAGTGTACCATAGGTGAGTTTTTGGGCTTTGTCATTATCTTATTTATCCCTTGTTTACTAACATAACTCCTCACAGGGGACACTATCGCTCGTCCACTTTCAAAGGGTGACGCTCCTCCCAAGATTTCTCCACCTCCGGCAACGACTCCTTCTGCTTTTTCTTCTGCTGGGGCCCGGGCTGACCATTGCATGCCCATAAAGAAAAGGGCTTCGAACGCAACTCTTTCGAAGGAGAGTGGTACTTCTACCCGCGCCTCTCGCTTCATAGAGAATTGGTTGACAACTCGGAAGAGGGGGTCCGGCTTTGGTTTGCCAATAATTGAGACAAAGATATTTTCTTACGGGGCCGAGGATATGGAGGACATGGATACAGAGCTGAGTCTTCGCCCAGCCTCCGCTGCTCAGCAAAAGAGGCTGAGGGAGGAGAGCGAGACTCGGGTGGCGAAAATGGCTGCTCGGCCTGCTCCTACCCTAGCGAAAACCCCTGTCGCTCCTCGCGCTGCCGCTTCGCCTGGTACTACTGGAGAAGTTGCCGCGCTGCCAGGCGACACTTCTTCAACTCCGAGGTCGTCTCCTCCCAACGGGGTTCCCGCATCTGCAATGGTATCGCCGTTGGTGTCAGACTCCACTCCAGTCGTAGAGCCTCCTCATTCACCCATTGGTTCCTGTATCCCTGACGTAGTGGCGCCAGTTCAAGGTACTGCTGGTCCTTTTTACTTTCTGCCAAAGTCTCCTTGTCCGTTGTTCCTTACTTCCATTCGAGATACCGGTTGTTCAGTCAATGCCTTCCTTTGTTGCTGATCTTTCCACTAACGGGCCCCGAGGGGCCCCTTCCCATCGACTAGATTTGTCGAAGTTCGGGACTGATGGGTTCTGTGCCTTGGGCGTATCAGACCCCTTGTCGCGAGATAAGCCCACGACTATCCTGGCCTGCGAGATGTTCCGCGTCCCTAAGGATGAGAATAGGTTACTGCGGCTTCCTCCTGAGGTTCAGCGCGCACGTGTTATGAATAACTATCTTGCCGTCTTTCGGGAACTTCATTACTTTATCAAGGCCCATGGGGAGCAGCTTCAAGATCCGAGTGCCTTGGCAAAAGTGGAAGAGTTGACGCAGCTCCAGAAGCGTACCCACGCCGAACTGCGCGAGTGTCGTGCTGACCTTGCTCGGGAGAGGTCTAGAGGAAAGGCCAAGATTGAAGCTTTGGAGGCTGAGTTGGTGGCTGAAAGGAAGAAGAATTCCCTTCTTCACGAAGAGATATCATCTCGTGACGCTGATTTGGCGAAGGCTTCGTCAAAGGTGACTTGGTGGAAAAAGAAGGCCATACGAGCCTTTACTACTGGGTTCACAGATCAGTGCCGCGGTAGGGTTGTTGATCCAGCTGAGGTTGCCGAGTATGCCTCCGCAAAAATGAAAGAGATTGATGAGAGCCAAGAAGGCTTCTTTTCCTCCGAAGAGGAGTGATGAGACGATACCTCTATGAGACCCATTCGATGCCGGTTGATTGAGGTGTCGCTTTACTGTCTGTTCTGCTGTTGTACTATTTTTTCTATTTGAACTTTGATATCGCCTCCTTGCATTGTAATAACTAATAAATCTTGTATACTTGGCCAAATAACACATGTACCTTGGCGGTGTCACCTTCTTGTTGAGTTTACTTGTCGCTTGTCCGCTTGTACTTTTTGCATGTCGCGGCGTTGTAACTTGCCTTCTCTTTTGTTGGTCCTGACTCCACTTTTCAGAGCATTTAATGCTCTGATCTCTTTTGTCTGATACAAAAGAGACAGTTATGATGCTCTGTGCACACGTGTCCATAGAGGGTAGCGCTATGGGAATGGTGAGGCTGAAAGCGTCTTTTCACTCGCCTGAGACTATACCCGTTTCCCGCGTCCCTTATTTTTGACACGTCACCCGCACAATGATCGCTTGATCTGTCGTTTCACTTGAGCCTTAGGGTTATATTATAAAACCCTTCTCGTACCCTTTTCTCATCTTTTGCTGATCTACTTCTCCCTTAAGAGAGAAAAAATACAACTTCTCTTCCTCTCGTTGCGATCTGCCGTCACCTGGGTGCCCTAACCTTCTTCCCAAAAAGGTACCTTCTACTCTACCCTTAGCTTAGCCTTATTCATGGCTCGTAATCGCCGTTATTCCCAACCCCAATTTGCTGGGGAAGGAGATATTGAGAATACCGTCTCCACCATTGCTTCCACCGCCTTTCTTCGGTGGCGGTTGTGATATTATAATGCCAATCTTGATCATTTGGATGGGTATTCCACTGAAGTTGCCCCTAGGTCGCTTCGTCTTAACAGCGAACTATCTGGCAACCGTAGGATTCTTTATGCAAAAATGTTTAACTATGGCTTTCGCCTCCCCCTGGATCCTCTGATTGCAGAATTGTTTTCTAAATTTGATTTGAACGCTGCCCAGTTAAGCCTGAATGCTTACTGTGGCATTTACGCCTTTATAGCTCTTTATAGATATGTAGGAATTGAATCCCCTTCTCTGTTGCTGCTTCGATCCCTTTTTCAACTGTATAACCATAGTAATGGTGTCATAGCGATATCGCCTCACTATGACGATGACTCACTAAAACCCTTCACCTGAAAATTATTACATCTTGAATCCTCCGTTGACGCTTGGAAAAAGGGGTTCTTTATCGTCACTTTGCCTGAGCCTTTGTGGCGAAGTGGGTTTAATTTGAGCATTAGGGACGGTGCCTGGGTGATACGATCACGCCTAACCTCATTCTCTCTATGTACCAGCACCACCTAAGCATTGGGTTCTCAGCCACAAGTGTCCAGTGGCTAAGCATGGGGATCGCAGAACAAAGCTCGGCAACAAAAGCTCCATCCAAGAGGGCCAAGAATAATGATCCGATGGACAAGCAAATGACGTCTAATTTGCGTAAACAAAGTCTTGATGGAAACGTCAAGATGTTAGCTTTCATTTGGGACAAGTTTCAGGCCAATCGGACGGGTGGATCAAAAGTTAAGGTCGTCGACATTTTAGCGCGCAGATTCAACGAGCTAGCTTCGACGTGTGAACTTTCCAGTATAGCGTTTTGCCACTGCTTTAGAGGGGACATTAAGAGCTGTAATGCTTCCCCACTTGTGATAATTTATTGTAGTTCTTTCCTATATATAGAGCATCAAGCTAGTGTCATTAGGGAGATATAATTGCCAAGTGAAAAGCTAGAGAGAAATCCTCCTCTAGCCTTTTCACCAAGGCATTTATCCTAGTGTGATATTTGAGTGATTTAAGATTGTTTCCTTTCTTGTAATTCAAGTGTGTTCTGAAATAATAATCAAGTGTTCTTTGTGCTTTCAATCTGAGTTCAATTCAAGTGTACCATCATCAATCCATCCAACTCCAATCCAAACACAACCCTTTCCATTCATCCTTTCTCATATCATCTATTTCCGCTGCACTTATAGTCCATCTTCCATCATATTTCCTTCCATCTTCCAATCTGCCTTGTGTTACAACTCCAAGCTAGATCCTCCTTCAAACATAGATTCAAACTCCCCTTACAAAGGAGGTTGGATCTTATCAAGTGGTAGCGGAGCTCTAGCCGCTTCGAGTTGCCTTCTGTTGCCTTTCTTCTTTCCGAGTCTGTCCAGAAAATCCACCATATTCCTGTCTCGTTTTGTGAGTAATACAGCTTACAAAAATCCAAATTTTTGTGTCAAACACCTTCGTCCTGTGCTTAACAATTTTCGTGTTTTGGTCGTCCTGAAATTCCATGAAAATAGTACTCATTCTGATCAAAACAAAAAGTTGCACAGATTCGCATCCGAGAAAAACATACCTTTATTGTTGGTCTGATTAAAGTACTTTCCAGACGGAATTATCTCTTCCTTCCTTGACAAAACTTGTATCTCTACATCTTAAAAGTCTTCCTATAAAATTTCGTGATCTTTAGACATCATTTGCTATTCCTTTGAGCCCAAATCGAAAGTTTGCACCAAGCTGTCCCAGTTATTCTATTCTTCCAAATCAGCTTTGTGTCATAAATGGCAGCACATATCTCACTCCTTTTCTATTAAACAAACGAATTCAAACACCTCATTTCCCTCACATGTGAGCAGCCAACACATGCCTTACTTTCTTTCTATTAAACAAGCCAAAAGTCCAGCCCTTACCCATCCGTGCACAACCCACATTCCACTCCTAGAAAGCTGAATATTCTCTTACACAACCTTACATATTCTCTTGATCTAAAATCCTAGCACGTGTTTGCATATATTCTTCAATATTCACTTACAAATGTGCGCCACCTTTGCTAGAACCTTGCTGTCCGTGTGCAAGTCTTTCCATCCTTCCAATTCTTCAAACAAAATCAATCCAAAACAGCCAAGTCATTCCTTTGTAACCCAAACCGAAATCATTCCTTGATTTGGAACACATCTCTTTCAAACAACACTTGTTCACATGCAGGATACGTTTGTTCTCTAAAATAAAAAAAAATAAAAAAAAAGAAAAGAAAAGAAAAGAAAAAACAATACGAGAACTTTGAAAAATAAAAAAATAAAAAAAATAAAAAATCCAAGTGTTGTTTCAATTATTCGTTCATTTATATTCTATACCACCTACATGGGCGGTTGCAATCTTTAAATTCAAGTCATTTCAATTCCGTTATTTACATCCAAGTCATTTACATTCAAGCTCATTTCAATTTCGTTATTTCCATTCAAGTCATTTACTTTCAAGCTCAAAGGGAGGCCTTGTCGCCCTTTTTACTTTTCTGTCCTAGGATCGGTTCTACCATCCTCTCCTTACAATTCAAGTCATTTCCATTCAGCTATTTAAATTCTGCCATTTAAATTTCAGCAATTTACTTCAAGTAATTTACTTTCTTGTACTTTACTTTCTTGCTCAAAGGGAGGCTTTGCCGACCTCTTTACTTTTCTGTCCAAGGGTTGGTTCTACCATCCTTTTCTTTACTTTCCAAGCCTTTCCTTTCAGCTTTTCACTTCTTGAATTTCTAATGTGCTCAAAACAATAATTGAACAAAAGAAAACAACAGGGACACTGCTTGAGGACATTATTTGGACAAAAGGACACGAAACAATCTTGTGAGGCTTGAGTACATAAGTGAGGACAATCTTTACGAGAGTTTCAAACACGAGAGCAAACACGTAAGGGAGTGATTTGTTTTCAACTAACATATATACATACATCTAGTTTGTTTATTTTTGCAGGTAAAATGACTTCCTACATCTCTTGTCAATCAAGCTATGGCCTAGGTCCCTCCGAACAAGGCCTTGGCCGTGGCCCCTCTACTAATGGTCGCAACCATCGAGAAAACTCCACTTCTCTCCATCGACAAATTCAACTTCCCATCTTTAAAGGAACATCCTTTTCGCCCGACTTTATTGAATGGGAATATCAACTAGTAAAAACATTTGAATGTCATCAACTTTCGGAAAAACAGAAAATTAGACTTGCTTACAAGACATTTGATGACATTGCTTATGATCGGTGGTACTCTACTAGCCATGAAGGTGAAAGGGGTAGGATTGCAACTTGGGCTGAAATGAGACGTGTCATGAGACAATGTTTTGTGTCATCATATTATCAAGAATTCTTAGAAGACGAGTTGTCCTCCCTTCAACAAGGAACCAAAACCGTGATAGAATATTATCATGAGTTTGTTGATTTACTCATTAAGACTTATCTTCAAGAAGAGGAGGGCATGATCATGGATTTATTTGAAAGTGGGTTAAATAGAACGATTAGAAGACAACTTGAACTCTATGAGTTTACAAGCTTGCAATCCATGATGCTCCATGCTTGTGCAGTTGAAGAACAAGAATTCTTGATGAAGCAAAATAGTAGCTCGATCCATTGTTGTCCGAGTAACATGAAGGCTCCTACTTCCATTACCATAGAGCACAAGCCGAGCCAAGCACACCAAGGAGATTGCACTCACCAAAAACAGCCACCACCCTCTCAATCTTTTGAACCAATTGTAACTGAAAAATATAATTTGATTGAAGAGAGTGTGACCGAAAATACAGCAATAATGAGTGAACAATGTGAGGTTGTACATGAGGTGCAACAAGAGAGTGAGTGTGAACGAGAGAAGAAAGTAAGAGATGAGAAAAATACACGGCATAAAAATAGCAAGCATTCCAATGAGAGTGAGTGCAACCACACCCTTGAGAATGAGTTGAGTGAGTCCGTTAAACCAAATCAATTTCAAGCTTCCGACAGCCTTTTGTTTGAACTCAATTCTAACAATCCATTGTTGGAACTTGAGAATGACACAAAAGAAAGGTCCGAAGGGTGTGAAGAAGGAGACCTTTCAATTTCAGCCATAACTTTGGTGACAAAGAGTTTGAACAATCTTTCCAAAATTGAGGCCAAATGCCTAGAAGAAACTCCTTTCCATTTCC